>CAMOHE010050218.1:0-16244 GCA_946598075.1 Artocarpus hirsutus
CCAACTTCCTGATCTTTCTCAATTTGCAGAAAAGAGAACCTCAAAATTATACATCTCTTAAAGAATGTAAACTTTGCCACCAACAAATGAAACCCCCTTAAGAATGTTGTTTTTGTGTTGGCTTAAGCTATGTTTTGTGACCACAAACAAGAATATAACAAAGAAGTGCTGAAGTTTGGCTATAGAAGTGGGTTTGAATTAGGCAGCAGCCGCATCTCCTTACTGTTTACAAGCACTTATGGCTGAAGAGGACCTGAAACCAACTACTTTGGGAGGTGCATAACTTAATTGGACGTCTCTGAGGTTTGAGAGGTGCAAAAAAGCTCAGCACATGATAATGTCTAGGGTTGTCTCATTCAAGTCTCAATCGGTTAATATATACGACAACAAAAGGGATTGATCAAAATTAGGCGAGAAAGAGACATTCATGGACGGCCTCGTGAAAACTCCATATGGATCTTGGCCTTTTTTAAACAGTGAAATGCTCCATGTGTTCCCTCCTAGTTTATGGGCCCTATTGAACCCTTTTTTTGGTTTTGTTTTTGTTTTTGTTTTGTTTTGTTTTGTTCTTTTGTTTTTAGGATGCACAAGATTCTATTGGGGAGTAATTTGGTCCCAGGGCCTCTCAGCAATTTGGGCCGGCCCAAATTGCTTGTAGGCCCTGGCAGCCCAATAATAAAGATGACAAAATTGATCGAATAAAACCAGTCTAATTGGATTAGCCGTTCGTTTGGTTCGATTGATTCGATTACTTCACATGGAGCCTTTTTCGTTCGAGACAATTCGTGTGCTTCCTGATCTTCATTTGACCAGATCGATCGTCTTGATCCGATGGTTAACAGCACGTACCGACGGTTGAAGCACACCTGGTTATGGACTGAAACGTGGGTTTGGTGTTATTCTTGCAGCCTATCATCAATCGACACGTGTCCCACTACTGTGGTTACTAATAGTGCTCTAACCCACTCTGCCAGACTGTTAAGGGTCACGATTCTTTCTGATCCTCTATATAAGGGGAAGGTTGTTTTGTTGTAAGGATATACGAAAAAACAGATACTGAAACCCTGCCATTTTACTTTCTCATTTCTTTGTAATCTATACTCAGTACACCATAGTGGATTACAGTGGATTTAGCTCTTAATTAACAGAGTGAACCACTATAAATCTTGCATGCTCTTTTATTTATGCATTGTTTTGTTTATTTTATTCTAATCTTGCATATATACTAGAGTTAACAGGTCCATTTAACGGTGATTTGAGGGTCCAAGTTCCCAATAACTCAATTTGGAATTCTAACATCTTAATTGTAGATTCACCATCTACAGTTTGGCACCCACCATAGGGCACATCAAGTCATCAACTCCAGGATCTAAGACTCGGATTCAAATGGCAGACAACGTCAACACCAGCACACTCTGGAAACCATAGTGGAAGAGACAGAAGCAATCTTTCAGGACAACCAACAAATGGAAGCCCTTGTAGCAGAAGTTGAGGCTCTGAAGAAAACACTTCAAGAGTAAGCGGTTCGTTCTCAAGAACGTGACAGAAGAATGGAGCAATTTAGTAGCGAGAATTTGGCTTTGAGGAGCCAAATTAGCTATCAAAACTCCCAGATGGCTTCGCAGTCGTATTATTACCTATACTATGGGTATTCAACATTCCCAGCTTCGTCTACAACACAGTGGCAATTTTAAACCCCATAACCAGGAACACAGCAACGTACTTGCAGCTTGATTGGGAGGATGTAGCTGTTATATTCTCCATTGACCCCAACACCAGCAACAACACAGGTTTGCACAGCCACGACAACTCCAACTATGACAACAACTACAACTACAACAAATGCTAATGTGGAATATAGGCGCCACAGCGAAGAAATGGATAGAAATGAAAGGATGGAACCGGCAACTTAACAAAAAGAAGCACCAGCTGTCACTCTGATGACCCTGGAGTCGATCCAACTCATGATGAAAGAGATGCTCGAGCAAAATTTCAAACTCGTAGAAGAGAAAATTGAGCAGAAAGTTTCAAAAACCACAAGCAAAACCCATGCATTGGATGACATCTCGAAGAACATTCGAGATATTCTACTTACAAAGAGGTTCACTTCAGTAGTATCGCCTAAATATGGAAACCTCGTGTTTTCTCGGTTCGATGGAACCTTAGACCCGAAAGACCACCTACTACAATACTAGAATGTGGTCAATGCCACAAGCATCCCAGACTTGATTCTTGATGAGATGATGTGCAAGTTGTTTACGCAGTCGCTTAAAGGCCCAGCACTCCGATGGTTCAACAACTTGCCGACTAGATCGATTAACAGCTTTGAAGACTTGGCGGACTCATTTATCAATGCTTATTCAGTGCACATCAAGACAGGAAAGACGCCCAAAGATTTGTGGTTTGTCGTTCAGAGCCCGGGCGAGTCACTAAGGGCTTATATTAAAAGATTTAGCAAAGCACTCTCGAAAATTTTGGACTTGGAAGATGGAACCATTAGAGAGGCATTGAAGAAGGGACACTTTCACAAATCACCCTTCAAAAATAGCATATGTTCAGACTACCCACAGACGATCTAGGAAGCCTTGAACAGAGCTAAAGGATGGATCGACCTAGAGGAAGAAAATGAAAGATGCGAGCAGGAGTTCGCGAGGACAAAAAATCACAATAGATGGAGTCAGAAGCAACAGCAACAGCCGAGTCGACGAGGAAGGACGAGAATGCCACCAAAGAGGGAATGGAGGCCGAAAGAAGACAGGCCTCGATCCACAATGCGATCAATGTCTCCCCTAAAATATGCCCTAAGCATATCACCATCTGAACTAGTCACTCAGCTCGAGGGAAAAGACTATGCTCGATGGCCAGGCAAAATGGCACCAAGCCATTCACGCGACCAATCGAAATATTACGAGTTTCATCGAGACACGAGACATTTGACAGTCGACTGCAAAGCCTTGCGATCTAAGATCGTGGAGGTTCTTAAGAAAGGGCACTTGAGAGAGTACCTCTCTGAATGGGGGAGGAAGATATATGGGCTCGATAAGGAGCAAAGAGGGCGGAGAGATGACCAAGCCCAAGAGAAGACGTCATCACCACCACTAGTCAGGAAGTTAATTGGAGCCATTTATGGAGGCTCAGTGTTCAGTGGCGATTCTATAAATCAGATGAAATCGCATCAAAGGAAAGCGAATCAAGCGACTGCAAGTTCGTTTCATGGCGAGCACTACGAGTACAAAATTTTGTTTCGTAGTGACGAAGCGTTTGGCCTCGACACCCCACATGACGACGCCCTTGTTATCAAACTCAACGTCGTGAACTGCGAAATAAGCAGAATACTAGTTGACAATGGAAGTTCAGCCAACATCCTTTTCCTTTCAACGTTGAAAGAGATGAAAATCAGTGAAGAGGAAATCGAGAAGTCCCCGACGTCACTGGTAGGTTTCAATGGCGAGGTGACAACAACCATTGGAAGGATCAAGCTTCCAGTATACGTAGCGAGGGAGAACAAGTTGACCAATTTCCTAGTCATGGGTTGCCCATCTAAGTATAACATCATCTTGGGAAGGCCTTGGATACACACAATGAAGGCAGTCCCTTCGACATGCCACCAAACGATCAGATTTCCCAAGAAGCGAGGCATTTGGGAGGTTCGAGGAAGCCAAGAGATATCAAGGAGTTGTTACATCACGGCTATGAAGCAGAAGAAGACTTTATAGCAATTACAGATGACCCAGCGAAGTGTGATGTGCAGTCAAAGTTACATCAAATCGGTTGTAGAGCAACTTGACAAGGTCCAAATTGATTTGTAGGATGAAAGACGTACAGTAAAGATCAGGTCACAGCTCGACATGGATATAAAATCCTAAATAATTGACTTTTTAAGAGCTAACTCTGACTGTTTTGCATGGTCTCATGTAGATATGCCTGGAATCGATTCAAGCATAATCTCTCACCGTCTGAACGTTGATCCAGATCACAAACCGGTCCGATAGAAGAGGAGGAAACTTGGAATAGAATGAAACAATGTAGTCAAAGATGAAGTGAGAAGATTACTCGAGGCAAGCTTCATACGCCTTATCCAGTATCCTGATTGGCTCGCTAATGTGGTAATCATGAAGAAGAAGAATGGGAAATGGCGCATATGTGTCGATTTCACTGATCTTAACAAAGCTTGCCTAAAGGATAGCTATCCGTTGTCGTATATCGATCGACTCATCGACGCAACAACTGGACATGAGATTTTAAGTTTCCTCGATGCATTCTCTAGCTACAATCAAATCCTTCTACACCCTGATGACCAGGAGAAGGCTACCTTTATAACAGAATAGGGGATTTTTTGTTTCAAAGTCATGCCTTTTGGGTTGAAGAACGTAGGAGCAACTTACTAACGACTTGTCAACATGATGTTCGAGCAACAAATTGGTAAGAATATAGAGGTCTACATCGATGACATGTTGGTAAAGTCTTTGCAGGCTCATCTCCACGTTCAGCATTTGTAAGAATGCTTCAACATTCTTTGAAAATATGGCATGAAACTGAATCCAAAGAAATGCACTTTTGGAGTGGCAAGCGGCATGTTTTTGGGATACCTTATCATGAAGTGAGGAATCGAGGCAAATCCTAATCAGATTAAAGCATTTCAATTAATGCCTTCTCTAAGAACCAAGCGAGAGATTCAAAAATTAACCAGTCGAGTAGTAGTACTAAGTCGATTCATTACAAGATGCTCTGACAAATGTCTTCCTTTTTTCCAATTGCTCAAAAAGAATACGAAGTTTGAATGGAATGAACGATGCGAATCGGCCTTCTAAGAATTAAAGAGGTATTTGACAACTCCGCCAATCTTATTGAAGCCAAAAGAAGGCAAACCGCTCTACCTATACATGGCGGTTTCAGAGACGACAGTAAGTTCAGCTCTTGTTCGAGAAGAAGATGCTATCCAAAAACCAGTATTCTTCGTGAGCCGCACCTTGTTGGATGCTAAAACGAGGTACTCAATCGTCGAAAAGCTTGCACATGCACTCGTCATGTCGGCTCGAAAACTCCGTTCATACTTTCAAGGACACACTATTGTGGTATTGTCGTCATACTCGATGAGAGCAATTTTTCACAAGCCTGACGTATTTGACAGAATGACAAAATGGGCGGTCGAGCTGACGGAGTTTGACATCAAGTACAAATCTTAGACAGCGTTGAAGGCTCAGGTGCTCGCAGATTTCATTGCTGAACTAACTTGCAGGGCTGAAGAACATAGATCAAGCACATGGGTTGTACAAGTCGATGGGTAGAGTAATGAAAAAGGGTCAGGAATTAGAATGGTTCTAAAGTCCCCAATTGGCTAAGTGATCGAACAGAGCTTTCTATTGGGATTCAGGGCTATTAACAATGAAGCCGAACGCGAGGCCGTGGTGGTTGGAACAAGGCTTGCTGTTGCATTAGGGGCTACTAAACTTTTTCTACAAAGTGACTCCACGTTGATCATTAAACAAGTGAATGGAGAATTTGAGGCACGAGATGAGAAGATGCATCTATACCTGAGTTTAGTTAACAAACTGAAGGCACAGTTTGAACATTTCAAAATTAAGCATATACTGCGAGAACACAACTCTAGAGCCGATGCACTCGCAAACTTGGGATCATCCATTGAAGTGAGTGAAAGGAGAACAATCCCTTTGGAGCGAATTGACAACCCTAGCATTATGCCAGTCGAGAACACAAGTTATGTTAACCCAAGGGACGATTGAGGACGCCCATTCAAATGTACATCAGTGATGGCTGGCTTCCTAAAGACAAGCAGACTGTGAGAAAGATCAAAGTACAAGCTACAAGATGCTGCTTGATCGATGGGAAACTCTATAGGCATTCTTTCACAGGACCTTATCTCTGGTGTCTCGGAGAAGACGAGGTCGAGAAAGTCATTCGAGAAGTACATGAGGGATCGTGTGAAAATCACTCAAGCGAGAGGTCATTGTGTAACAAGGTGAAGAGACAAGGATTCTACTAGCCAACCATGCAAAGCGAATGTGAGAACTTGGCTCGCAAATGCGACAGTTGCCAGAGGCACGCTCCCATTATGCATTAACCAGCAGAAGAGATTTCTTCGGTCAGTTCGCCATATCCTTTCATGAAGTATTCGATGGACGTAGTCGAACCGTTTCCTCCGGCGCCTGGACAAGTTAAGTATTTGCTTGTCCTCATGGATTATTTCTCTAAATGGGTCAAAGCTGAAGCGTTTACAGACGTTAAAGAACGAGATGTTGAAAGATTCATTTGGAGGAATATCATCAGTCAGTTTGGAGTTCCAAGAGAGATAGTCTCTGACAACGGCTCTCAGTTCGTCTCATCGTCTTTCAAGAAGTTTTGTCGCGATTGGGACATTATTCTAAGCTTCTTAACACCAAGATACCCGCAAGGAAACAGACAAGCAAAGGCAACGAATAAGACAATCATGAAGAATCTGAAGAAGAAACTCGAGGCAAGAAAAAGACGATGGGTCAAGGAACTCCCGATGGTGCTATAGGCCTATTGAACTACTCTGAGAAGAGCAACGGATGAATCCCCTTTTTTGCTCGTATACAAAACTGAAGCCGTTATTCCAGCCGAGATAGTCGCACGGGATCTTCGAGTTGATTATTCTCTACTGAACGAAGTAAGAAATGATGAGATGATGCAGGATGCACTGGACTTAGTAGACGAGAAAAGGGACAAGGCTTATTATTGCCTAGGTTGCTACCAACAAGCCGCAGCTAGATAGTACAACCAGAAGGTCAAACACAGAAAATTCTAGGAAGGAGAACTCGTGCGCAAAAAAGTCTTTCAAAACACTAAAGAGGCCAACGTTGGAAAATTGGCGGCTAATTAGGAAGGACCTTTATCGAATATGGTCAATTGTTTTGAGTAGGAGTATACAAGCTAGAGAGGCTGGATGGATCCTTCATTACTAAGAGCTGGAACGTGAATCGTTTAAGGAAGTACTGTGTAATACTTGAATTTCGCTTCGTCATGTAATTGAACTACATCTGGCTTGATCCCCATACAAGGGGGTACGTAGGCAGCTCGTATACGATATAAATGAGTGCAACTGTTTTACTATTTCAAATTTTATTTCCTCAAAATATATAAATTGACAAGTTCTTTCTTCAGGAAACGCGGCTAAGCTTTTTGATCAACTTCAGACTTGACCAGTTTGATCCAAATTCTCCAAATGCCATCTTCATGGCTCAACTTCAAACTCGACCAGATTGATCTGAACTCTCTAAACGCCATCTTCATGGCTCAACTTCAGACTCGACCAGATTGATCTGAACTCTCTAAACGCCATCTTCATGGCTCAACTTCAAACTCGACCAGTTCGATCCGAACTCTCCAAACGCTATCTTTATGGCTCAACTTTAGACTTGATCAGATCAATCTGAACTCTCCAAATACCATCTTCATGGCTCAACTTCGAACTTGACCTGATCGATCCGAACTCTCCAAATGCTTTCTTCATGGCTCAACTTTAGACTCGATCAGTTTGATCTAAACTCTACAAACGCCATCTTTATGGCTGAACTTCAGACTCGACTAGATCGATCTGAACTCTCCAAACGCCATCTTCATGGCTCCACTTTGGACTCAACCAGATCGATCTGAACTCTTGAATTGCCATATTTATGGCATAAACTATGGATTTGACCAGCTCAATCCAAACGCCTTCACCTTGCCATCTAAATAGCTCTGCTTTTGATTTGGTCAGATCGATCTGATCGTTCACAATTATGCTTATTATGGCCAACTTTTGGACTCTACTCGATCATTCGTGGAACTCGATTAATTCGATCCAAGACCTTATCAAATTAATGACGTTATTGAGCCTTAAGATTAATAGAATTCTATTACCTCCTGAAGTTCGTTTTTACATTTTTATTGTCGATTATAAATTAATTCAGACTCGCGATCTTAAGGTCTTTCTTGTTAACTCAAGGCCAAGCTCGGTTCGATCGGCTTTAAAATAGTCTAATATTGAAACGTCATTTACGTGGCTCCTCAAACTATGTTTTAAGTTCGGTTTATGCCAAAATAGCAGACCCACTTTATATTATAATGATCCCTTTGGTTTAGTTATTTTCTGATTATTAAACCAAGAGACTCAATCGTTGCATGCAAGATGAAAGCAATATTAATCCACTTCTGACTTTGGGAAATTGAATTTGAAGTTACAAATTTTGTTCGTCAGGATTAAAATGTTCAATACAAACGAAACAGGAATGACAGATTGAATACAAAACAGAAATCTTTCAAGAATCTTTCCCCTTTAAAAGCTAAACATTTTCGCCCGCGATTGGCTCTAGGGTTGAAGGCTCAGTAACTTCACCAGTTGGAATCGTAGCAGCATCAAATTCAAGGGTAGGAGGCTCGACATTGACATCTTCATGGCCCAATTCAACTTGGACATTCTGGTCGTCCATTAACAGTAATTCTTGGAGCTCCTTGATTTCTTCGTCGATTGTTTCGACACTGAGTTGGCCCGATTTGAATTCTATCAAAGTCTCCAATCGTGCCTTCAAGGAAGAAGTGCTATGGACCTCGAAAAGCTGCTCCTTCACTTCCTCAATGTCATTGTCTTTTGCAGTCATTGCCTTCGTCAAGACGTCAAATTTTTCTTCTAAAAGTCAGAGGTTGCTAGATAGTTTAAGCACTTTCTCGTTCGACCTGTTCAATGCGTCAGCCGCGATATTGAGCTCTTTTTGCTTGTTGTCCCTCTTGACCTTCATCTTCTTTATCTCCTCTTCTAGCTTCCTGCTTCACAACAGCTCTTGCTCGTACTTGTGAGCAGCCTTGTTCGTGAACAGATTGTGAAGTAGAAGAGCCTGCACAATTAGATTTTAGTATCGAACGATGCGATTCAAGTAAATAGAATTATACTTGTGTTAAAGATCAACCTGTCCCATCACTGTAGTTGATTTGTTGTAGAGCCAAGCGAACGGTTTTCCACCAAGGAGCTCCTTATCTTTATCGAAGTAAAAATTTACAGACACCTTTGTTGCGGCCTCTTTGTCTTGCATGATGCTGACGTTTATTGGGACATTGAGGGTCTTCTCAGAAATCCCTTCCTCTACGTCCCTGGTTGACGTTGAGGCCTCGCCACCTTTTCTTTTCTTTGACGGTGGGGGCTGTATGTCAAAAGGAGGAGGAGAAGGAGGATCAGACGAAGTTAGAGGCATCGACTTTTTTGTGGCCGACGATTCGCCAGAATCCTTTTTTTTCTTCGTTGCTTTATTGATGGCCCTTTTCCTTCGCACCTCACTAATCGAAGGCAATGTAACCTTCATAGCTGACAACGCAGCTTTTGTGAGATAAACGTCCTCATTAGATAGAGGTGTAATATATTTTGACAGACTGTACAGCCGCTGAAGTGCACCGCGGCATACCAATCGACTCATTTTGGAAATTGAATAGGAATACATGTGGGGATTTCTCTAAATCTCTTCCAAATCAAAGACCTCTGGAGTTGATCGGGTTGTGAGATTTCTACCCAAGTCTGCCCTTTTAACGCTAGTAATGCGTCTAACCTCGCTTGAAATCGCTCATCAATTGGTGCCAGGTGATTCAGTTCATACTCTGCAAAGAAAAGAAATTGCTTATGATTAGTTGGAATTACTGCTTGAAATGTAAGTACTAATGAAACTTTCTAATATGACCAAAAGCGAATGGAAAAGGAAATCGAGCAGTTAGTTCAAAGGAGTCATTGTTAATCGACATAAAAAAGTATCGCTCCTCCCCGTGCCTATTAGCATTTACAAACTCTATTATCAGCTGCTTCGACTGCCTGTAAACGAAGTAGAAGCGGCCCAAATTTTTGCTATTCGGCTTTAAATAGTAACATCCACGGAAATCGTATATGTCAAAGTCAATTTCGGCCACTTCTATCAAAACCATGAGGGTGATGAGTAGTCGGACACCGTTCGGCATACACTGAGCCATGGAAATGTAGAAGTGTCTGGTAATCTCGATCATAAACTTTGGAATCGAAAGTTGAAGGCCGAGTTCAAACCACTTAGTATATACATAAAACCAGTTATTATTTTGTGTATCTGCTCGCTCCCCAAGATAAGGCAGACATATTTCAACCGAAGCTGGCATTCTATACTTCAACCTTATTGTCAACAAGTCGCCTTCTATCAGGACATATTCTGGATTCTTTGTAAAAAATGAGACCCTTTTAGTTGGAGAAATGTATTTCCTCCTTTCGATTGGTTCGACGTCGTCGACTGCCCTCGAGGGTCCAGGTGGCTGGTTTCATTCTGCTCTTCGGCTCGACACCTCTTCGCTGGTCTCGGCTCCAGTCGTTCTTGCACTTGATTTGATCAAGCTTTGTTGGCAGATCATTTCATCTACCTCCCTTTCGTCGTTACTCAACCAGGGATCCTCTCCACTACTAGAGCTCGAGTCGATGACAGCTGACTTCGAAATTTCTACTAAAATAGGACTACTAGAGGAAATCTAAAGTTTCAAAGATCAAAAAGATAAGGATCTTAAAACTTGGAAGGCTTCAAACAGTTCTTGAGTGCTTTATGGTCGCAACAGCCAAACAAGTCCAATAGTCATTGATTTTCTCAGGAAATGATGCATGTTTGGTATCAAAATTCTTGGAATCGGGAGAAAAACAAGATTATGGAAGGAAAATTGCAAGAAAATTAGAAAAGAGGAAGAACATCTTGCCTGAAAGCTCTGGAGAAACTGAGAAAAACGGGAGAAAAATCACCTTGAGTTTGAAGCGAGAGAAACGAAATGAAGATGTGAGGAAGAGAATGAGTTATATACCATAAGAGGGTACCAGATCGATGGTTGGGACCGATTCAGAGCCATTTGATCCAAAGGCTAGGTTACGTGTCTTTTCGAGTTCCTGCTCAAACCGAGACGGTGTCCTTTTGAATTAGACGCGTACGTTAGCATTGTAGTGGTTTTTAATGGGCTGCTAATTGAGTGAGGACACGTGTTGCGGGTAATTAATTGTCATGATTTCCCAAGGAAAGGTAATGATTCCAGCACGGATGAAAAGATGTCTAAGTCACGTGTAGCTGGTTTCAAGGCTTGATTTTCATTCACTCTTGTAGTCCATTACATCGACTAAGGAGTGAGGGGCTAACTGTTGGGGAGCAATTTAGTCCGGCCTAAATTTCTTAAGGGCCCTGGCAGCCCAATAATGAAGACAACAGAATTGATCGAATAAAACCAGTCCAATTGTATTAGCCATTTGTTTGGTTCGATTGATTTGATTACTTCACATGGAGCCTTTTTCGTTCGAGACAATTCGTGTGCTTCTTGATCTTCATTCGACCGGATCGATCGTCTTGATCCGACGGTTAACAACACGTACCGACGGTTGAAGCATGCCTGGTTATGGACTGAAACGTGGGTTTGGTGTTATTGTTGCAGCTTATCATCAATCGACACATGTCCCACTACTGTAGTTACTAATAGTGCTCTAACCCACTCCGCCAGACTGTTAAGGGTCACGATTCTTTCTCATCCTCTATATAAGGGGAAGGTTGCTTTGTTGTAAGGATATACAGAAAAACAGATACTGAAACCCTGCCATTTTATTTTCTCATTTCTTTGTAATCTATACTCAGTACACCATAGTGAATTACAGTGGACGTAGCTCTTCATTAACAGAGTGAACCACTATAAATCTTGCATGCTCTCTTATTTCTGCATTGTTTTGTTTATTTTATTCTAATCTTGCACATATACTCGAGTTAACAGGTCCATTTAACAGTGATTTGAGAGTCCAAGTTCTTAATAACTCAATTTGGAATTCTAACATCTTAATCATAGATTCACCGTCTACAGACTCCAAGGTAAGAGAGTCAAATAATGGGTTCTAGGATAATTAAACTCTGAATCTTGGAAATAACATGAGGACCTAATTTTTATTTTATTTTATTTTTAACAGAATACTGAATTCTTTTATTCCTTTAATAAAAAAGAAATACAAGGCTATGTTTTAAGAGATAATTTGACATGGAAGTTTGGAAGAGAAATAAACCAAGGGAAATACGGGGACAAAAATCTCAGAAGTGAAAAATGATAATTGGGCCTTAAAACGAAATCAACAGAGACGTGAAGCATTTATGTTATATGCCACTCTTTTTTGGTGTGGATTGATTTATGCCATACATAATAAAATTATGGGTTTTTTTATGGGACCTCTTTGAATTTTACATGTTTACTAGGCTGGTCTCTAAACAAAAAATTTTTATAATTGGCACCTCAAACTTCAAAGTCCATTGCATAACATAACAAGTCTAATTAAAAATGGTGTTACATTCTGGATGGATTTTTTATCACGTGACTTGCACATGACATTTTAAAAAGGGGATGACATATCTATTTAATCAAATTGAGAGTTAACAAAAAAGTCAAAAATGAAAAAAAAAAAAGAAAAAAGAAAAGAAAAAACCTAAACCTAACCCCCCCAGATATTGTCATACCCCCATCCTCCTGATCTATTGCTTCTCTCCACCCCCGAGTTGTAGCGCTCCTCTATGTCATTAGGTCAGGCGTCATAGCGTCCACCTCGCCAAATGCCAGCGACCTTCTCATCGTCCCCTGTGTTGCAATGCCAATCTCCGAGTTTAAGTTCAAGGTTTCACTGCCAGATGATGGTTGTTCCAAAAGGCCCCTCCTTTGATTCTTGGCGTCGCAACCATTTCTACATTAGATTTGGTAACCGTCAGTGGCTAGAGTGTTAATCTCCCCATTGTTCGATTTCAACATTGCTATGGATTAATGAATTGGAACTCCATGTTACTTGAGGAGCAAAACCTTCCTGAACTTCATCAGGTTCTTGTATTTAGGTAAGAATGCCTTGAACATGCCGTTGATAGGACAAAACACCATCGGTCCTTGGGTGAGATTGTCCTTGAAGGTGTCATAAACCTCCGAAGAAATCAGTGTGTCAGCGAAGACCTTGCACTCCCAATTTGATTTGTTTGTGTAAATTAAATTTTTAATTTTAGATAGATCACATTTATTAAAATTAGTACTTCTAGAAAAAAGAACTTGGTAAACAAGTCTTGTATTGTTTGGGAACCCTTTCATAAATAGCAGTTACACACCACACAGAGTGGTGGGACCCTCAAAATTTGTTATTATTTATTAATTATTTAAATCAATTATAAGATTTTTTAATATTTATAAATTAATTCATATTTAATTTATTTTGAGTGACATTAGATTTTTGAATTCTATACTTCTAAATTAATTTTTAGAACCAATAATCTTACTTATCCAAATAATATTTAAAAGGATGGTGGGGGATTTAATGGACCTATAATTTCAAGCTTCAATTAAACCAATATATTAATTAAACTTTTTAGTTAATATATTACTCTTTTATTGATTCCAATGTTACTCACTAAAAACTTAGAATTGTACTCTTAAAATAATATATATAATTACTCATATTCTAGAGTTGTCTCTTTAAAACAGCCATTGCATATAAATTGATCATTCACAGATAATTCATAATTAAAGCTAGATAAAATCCATCAATCTTATTGTTAACTTTTTTACCTTTGAGTGTCATTGGTTCCCTAAAGCATAATAATTTCATAAGCTTTATCAAGAATGAGTGTTCATATTATTTAATACTTGAATCGATACTTAAGAGTATTATTTATCTACTTCTCATTAGAGAAAGAATGGATTCCCAAAATATAAGGGATATAATTAGATATTCTAATCCGTACCGAGTAAATAAAAAAAGATAATTCTATAAATAGAAATTTGCTAAGAACTTAGGATTAAGATTATTTTATATATTACTATCCGTCAATGTAATTAGAACTTGCTATATTCTAACAGAAATTATTTAGCCGTTCAAATTACATTATTGCTTGGTCCTACATAATCTTATTATATACAATGCACTCATTTAATGAATCATTATATTAATAGTTCGAATAAAACCGTTCCATTCTCAATGGAAATGGAAATGACATGCATTAGTAATGTTCGATTGAAGAGTTCACACTTTAGTTGAATAATTAACTTATCTATATTATCACCATTTTAATTATCGTTCGTAAATATTGTCCTCTTGTGTAACACTTAATACAATATTTAAAATTACATAGATAATTATGAAATTTTAATGATATTTATAAAGTATCTAAAATACATACACACAAAATATAATAAAAAAAACTTTATTTATTTATAAATATGTTACTTACAAAATATCACAATACTTTAAAGGCATTTATCTTTAACATATTCGTGATGCTCGGATTCAGATACGGGGAAAAAATGCACTACTGTGAATTGTTTAGCGCTTTATATCCTAGTAATCTAACTATTCTTCAACGTCTTAAGTGCTGACTAAATTATTGGTTCATTGCCACCAAAAACTTGCTATTAGTTTTTTTTTTTTAAATGATAAGTTGTTTAACTTGCTGTGGTAGGTAATATAAATTACAACATCATCAAATACAATTAAAACAAAAATATATTTCTATAATTTTTTTTAAACCGTCGATGCTTAAAAAAAAACCATTAAAAATTCTTCCATATATACTTACACGTGCATAGAAATAATTAATCTCAATTTCATTTTCAATCTCACTAGAGCTATACGATATTTCAACTCATCTATACCACCAATAAATGTTTATAGCGTCATTGACGTTGTTTTAACTTCATTTGCAGACGTAGTTTTAATTATTCATGAGCAATCTTATTTAATCCTATAGAGTTATAATCTTGCTACTAACAAAATAGTAGAACCCACTCTAAAAAGTATACTAGATTGAGACCCATAATTTTGTGAGTAGCGAGGTTATAATCCATAGGATGAAAATGATTTTTCATTATTCCCGTGGTGTAGTCATTGTCAGCTATTGTGGAAGGTTGAATTGAATGAACCAACCATAATGCTAGATTGTACATACCCTATATTAACACAGGTTCCAAAATTCCTTACAAGCACAAGGTCCTCCGAACTAAAAGCTAAACTTCATGTTGTACTTCTAATCAAAGCATTGTTTGAAAAGATTAGTAGAAGTAATAAGATTATGGAAACCAAAGTTAGTTAAAAAATAATTAGACACGTCATGACCAAACTTTAATCCATAAATAAAGTAAGGCCTTTGTTGGGAGATATTTTTTTTAAATGTATAAGTGAGGTTCTTTGGTTTTTATTAAAAAAGCAAAACAAAAAAGTTACATTTGAAACTGAAATAAAAATAACTCGTTGTCGTGAGGGCCCGTTTGGTTTAGATAGTTCAAAATTTAAAACATATCACATGTATTTGTTAAACCTTTTTTTTATCTTAAAAAAATAAATACTTTTAAATACGTCATCAATATATCTAGTACTACTTTGCCAAGATGAATATATGCTATTTAAATTATTTTCATTTTTTATATGGCTCTCGCATTGTTAAATACAAGGACCTCGTGTGTCTCAGGTGACAGCTTCAGCATAATAAGTAGAATCTTGTGTGTTAAAAGGACAAGCTAGTTTTTTATAGGAATAAAACAAATAATATCAATGAAATACAAGACAAAGTCCAAGATACGCAAGCCAACACACACACACGTATAATTGAATATCTCTGAAAGTGAAAAACCTTTGATTAATTGACCAAACTCGTATTCAAGAACAGTTTACTTTGCAGGGTCACTCTGAGAGCAAGTTGTTACTTGTTCAAAGCAGGAACAAAATAAACTAAAATAATTAAAACTAGAAAAACGACCTCCATAAATTGTGATTGAATGGATCAGAGAAAGCATATGGACAAAGTAATAGATCTTAATTAAACGTCATCATTTTGGGTTTTTCCCTATTGTCGTGTACAATTGTAATATATTTTAACTAGAAACTTAGACTGCTAAATTAAACTTTAATGTCAGATCACGAATTAGTTATATGCCTAACAAGAAAGAAAGAAAGAAGACCACTAGCCGCTTGGAAAAGCTCGTCTTTATTCTAAATTTCTCTGGCTTTTTTTTTTTTTTTTTTTTTTGGTGGAGAGCACTCAATTTCCATTTGTGCACTCTCATATATCTATATATAGCCACATATATGAAAATAAATAAATAATTCTATAATACTAATGAACATTTTATGTTAACAAGGCGTGTAAAATAAAGCATTCGCTACCAATATCAAGTAGGAAACACGTCAACTATGGAGTTCATTTATTTACTTATTATTGTTGATGTTGTTGTTGTTCTTTTTCCTCTCCCCCACC
>CAMOHE010050218.1:16264-43730 GCA_946598075.1 Artocarpus hirsutus
CCCCCCCCCCCCCCCACCCAAAACCCCATTTTTTGTTACAATTGATAGACATCGCTGTAGCGAGGAAAGTACAGCACAATGGAAGTTGTGTTGAGTTTACTCTATATATATATATATATATATAATGAGTCAAGGGACAAATACAAGCCCGATTAATACATCTGTGAATAAGTGCAAAACTTCAAATGCCTGGCGTACATGATTTATTATCGACTCCACACACTTGTCGCCCTTTCATATTACTAGGAATAATTATAATATTGATCTTTCAAAAAAGCACGATTAAGTTACTTGTTTCTCCTTCGCTTTGAAAGGTTTAACGAGAACAACCAAATCAGCTCATTACAGGTGGAATATAAGAAACCAATATATATTCATATATACATATATATAATACTTATAATCTCTTAAAAGTTACTTGGTGAAAATCTCCAAAGGACAAGTGGGTGTTGAGAGATTGTCGTTTTGTACACGAGGGTACTCAGCAGCTCTTTGCACGATACGGCTTGTCTTCAATTCTTGGATAAGCTATCGAATTTTGGCCACTCATGCTCAATAATGGAGATGCAGCATACATCAATCAATGTCATAAAAAGCTCTTCGTAGCGGTTGAAAGCTAGAATTAAAGGTATCTCTATTCCTAATCACATGCATCAGCATGATTGAATGGAGTCATTATAATGTCCCGAAGTTGTCCAGGTGCCATTATGGCATAGTCAATTAATTTCCGCGTATTGTTTTGTATTTTGACATGTGATTTACTTTCAAGTTTGAAATAGGATTAGTAGCACTGATTTAGGCCTTGAGTACTTGCCACAAATTACTTTAATTATCACAAGTAATTATTGAAGGGATTATTACATGAAATATAATATATATATATATATATATATCAAAACCAGTGTTATTTTTCATATTTATTTTTTTATTGCTTAAAAAACCTTTTTATATTCATTAGCTCTAGTTATGAGCAAGTGTTTAGCATTTTTTTACACAGATCTAAAATTTCTTTTAAAAAAGTTTATAATAAATTATATATAGGATATATATATGTGTGCGTATATATATATATATATATATATAAAGTATTTGAAAGTTGCATGATAAAAATTCTTTGGTAGGAATACATTTGATAAGAATATAGTTGAGGAGGACAATTACGAAAAAAAACTTTTGCAAGGAACGGTTGAAAACAATCATAAAAAAGATATTTAGGTAATTACACATATGGGATTTTTTTTTTTTTTTTTTTTTTGTAAGAGCAGATTAGGGAGAAAAAAAAATTATAAAATAGATTACCATAATTACGGGAATTACTTAGATATTATTAGAAGACATCTCGGTGACTATATATATATATATATATATATATCAAACTAGTGTTATTTTTCATATTTTCTTTAATTGCTTAAAGAACCTTTTATATATACTAGTTATAAGCAAGCGTCTTGCATGTTTTTAGCTGAGAAATTTGAAATTTAAGATAGTTGGTCGAAGCGCAAGTGGGAATCCAAAAATGGCTCCGTGTCTACACTACACATCATATCCATTGTGGACAAGTTTTGATTTCGCAGACGGGACAAATTGAGACAGCAGATGCAGCATTGGCATCTAGATAGGATGGACTGGCATGGATTTGTAAAGGTTATATACAAGTACCTTTTCAATTATTTAAATTTGTAAGTTTTGATAAGTTTTATAAAACAACTGTATTTAAATGTCAATCTAGAATCGTATGATAGAATTGAGATAACAACATTCTCTGGTTGAGATACCCGATAAGGATATTTTGGAGCAGGTTCTTAGCCGTAGCTCTGTTCGTTGAGAGGGTGGGGTAGTGTTAGATCCTTGGGACAGCCTTGCCGAGAGTCTCCGCAGCGTCCAAAGATCTCATGAAATTGGCCCACGTGCAACGTTCAAAATGAACGTGTAACCAACAACTGTACCAAAGTCATATGTGGTTTTTGGACCAAAAAAAAAAAAACCGTCCTTAACCATGTGATAGTCTCGGTTATAAAACGGAAGTCCCGTTTTGGGTCCTTGGGCGTGCAAAACCTTAACAAAAAAAATGCTACACCATTTAGTCAGGATTGTGAGTGTTTAGAAATCCAAAAGATAGTATCAAAAGGGTTCGTTGGTATCGGCCCGCGATCATAGAACAGTAGTCAATGGCGGGAGGTACAACACGATCCATTTTGCTCTCGTTTTTCAGAATTTAAGTTGTTGTAAATGTTAGAAACATGCTTACAGGTAGGTCTCTTTCTACCTATACGACCGACTCATCTGGCCGCCCTGTTCGTCCTACTTATGATGAGCTGTTAGCATAGTTGAATTCTAATAATTCTCAACTCCATAAGGTTGAGGGATGCCTTGATGAGTGCCGTCAGGTGCTATGAATGAATAATCTTATACTGCCTGTCTCAACCTGCACATGTATCTGATAATAGTTCAGGACCTTCTCTACAGCCGTTGTCTAGATTTCATCCTTCTAGCGTCCTTTCTAATTAAGATCGTTTGGCTACAGATCCTCGGGAAAATTCAGAGCAACTTGCAGATTCCAATTAGCTTTTTCTTATTAGTTCTCTTTTGATTTACTTAATTGAAGATTAGTGTTTTGCGTTATGCATGACACTCTTTTTTTTTTAGCAACTTTGTATAATGAGACCTTGTGTTTTGCATGCCATTAGTGACTTGGAGACCTTTTTTTTTGGCCTGTATTGAGTATTTTTAATTTGAGATTTATTTTGTTATTCATAATAAAATGTATATTTATATCTTTTACCTACATATTTTAATGCCTAACCTGCACATTTAAATGCTCTACCCACACATTTCATTAATAACGTAAAAAATGACACTTCTTTTACCTCTTTACCTATTGGTCAAACTCGAGACGTCCTATACATGTAAGCAAAATATAATTACGTGGCATGACATGTGTCAAACGTCAATTTGACATGTCATGGCCATGTGTCCATCCACACAATCATCCATGTCAATGTACGACTAATCTATATTTGCTATGTAGACTGACATATAAGCATTGTAGTTAACAAACGATTGTCACATGAGCGATTTCAAACTAATTTGTCAGCTTTCATGTCAGCTACACATCAACAGATACGTCATTTGCCACGTCATATTTCAGAGCCAATGTCCTACATAGTTTTTAGATTATTACTCACATATTTTTGTCTAGGTAAAAAAAAAAGAGTATTCTCTACACATATTGAAGTTTTCCTTACACATAAATATGTAGTTAAATCCTTAATTTTCTTGTAATAATACAAGGGATTGTGAAACTAAGTATTTGACTGAATTTTTTTTATATCTTGCCTTTATTTATTTTGTTTAAAATCTTGTTGATTTAAAATTGAATTATTTTATTTAAATTATATACACTACTGCGCCTTTTGCTTTTTTATTTGCTTTGTTTTACTTTCAAATTTCCTTTCTAGGTAGCGCCGAGTTAGTGTCGAGATGGTGATGATAGGCTGTCAATATGTATTTCATGTTGTTTCAAAATGGAATTTGTGGAATGTATTGGCTTCTTTCGAACGATTTGTGTTACTTAGTGAACATGTTATGTTTCTCAAATTTAATTGTGCAAGTGTAAAGACTGTATTACTTGACACTATCCTAATGTATATTTTTTAGGGAAAAAATGTAATTTTGTAGATTTTTATTTGGTTTTAAACTTTTGGAGGCCTCGAAGCATTTCTTTAAAATATTTATTTTGGCTCAGGTTTTTCATTTTAAGCTAAATAATTCATCTAATTTATTTTAATAGTGTTTATCAATCGCAAGCCCAATTAACTAGATAGCTCAGTCGATGCATGAGAGCGGTCATTAGTGTTTTTTATAATCTAATTTTAGAATTCACACTCTACACAGTCCATCATCTAACACAGTTTGTCTTAAATTTTTGTCACCAAAACCTTAATGAGTTGTTTTACCTAAAAGAAATAATCTATTGATACGAACACTAATGGACATTTTAGTGAATTATTCTTTTACAAAAGACAGTTTAAGATTTTTTATCAGAAGGAAAAAAGAAAAGTCATTATGATTAAACATTGCCGCTCTGCCCAACTCTAGACTTTATTTCAAATCACACTACAAGAAAAACTACATTTAATGACATATTATTTACGACATGTAGTTTTTAAAAGTCGTTAAAAAGTACATACAACGACATATCCAACAAAAATGTTGTTAATAACATTTGAAACAATAATTAACGACATCTATATAGATACCGTATTAAAGGTCTCCTTTTAACGACAATAGTTTAGTGTCGTTAAATTATTTAACGACAAATAGGAGATGTCGTCAAAGCCTTAGAGATTCCACGACATCCCTTATAGATGACATCTTGACCAATGTCATCTATTGATACGAACACTAATGGACATTTTAGTGAATTATTCTTTTACAAAAAACAGTTTAAGATTTTTTTATCAGAAGGAAAAAAGAAAAGTCATTATGATTAAACATTGCCGCTCTGCCCAACTCTAGACTTTATTTCAAATCACATTATGTACTGTAAATGAATTTAACTAATTACAAACCCATACAATTGAGTGCAAAGTCTTCTAATTAATTTACCGGTGGTATTAATGCTAGACATGATTGAATGTGTGCTTCCTAATTGATAAGATACATGAGTCGGTGAGAAGAGGGGGCAATAGATTGTGAGTTATGTTTTTAAAAAAAAAAACTATATGATAACATGTATGCAACTATGAAACAAAAAATGAAAGAAAATAGAGATAAAGGAAAAAGGAAATAGGAGAATTCTCCAGAGGGATTGATGCAAGTTTTGAGACTATTACATTTGGTGAAGATTATTATTTTTTTAACAGATCTAACCGTTATAACCTACATAGTCATTGATAGGTATCTTTTTCCAATATATATTGACGACAAAAAAAAAAAAAAAAAGGGAAGAAAATAGAGTATATCCTTAAAAAGCCAAAAAAGAAAAAAAGGATAAATTGTCATGTTAATTCTCAATCTTTCACGAAAGTGTGATTTTGGTCCCCAACCTTTTATTTTTGTTTTATCAATTCCAATCATTCTATTTTAGTTGTCGAAAGACTAATTAAATAGTTAACCTGTCAATTTTGAGAACCATTGTGTCACCTTTTTGATAACTTTGAGGACCGGTTTGTCTCCTTTTTTTTATAACTTTGGGGCCAGTTTGTCACATTTTTCAATCCAAAATTAACTATTTGACCGTTAAATTAGTCCCTCGCTACTAAAATCAAAGATTGAGGACTGATAAATCAAAAATAAAAAGTTAGCGACTAAATATTTACTTTTGTAAAAGGTTGAAGACTATTAGAGTATTTACCTAAAAAAAAAAAAGTTGTGGCTGTGAGGACGTGTAGAGCTGTTTGACACACTCTTTAGAAGAGCCAGGCAACGAATAGAGCAACCGAATGAAATACTCCTCTTTTGAGGAAGTGCCAAAGAGAACACTACTTTAAGGGTCAGCATAACATTTTCTTAAGCTGCACCTCGTGTAGACCATCCTAAAATTAAGAAATCTCAACTCAATATCCGAAAAAACTATATAGAAATAGCAAAAATAAAGATTTCTTGTGATATTATTGAATCTTCTAAAACAATTGGCGAACAAAGTTTGGTTCTTGAGTCATGTTAGTGTAGCATGACTTAAATTATGATGAGATTAAGGTCTTTTGCGACCAAAATTTAGTATCAAAATATGAGAATTTTCCGCGATCAAATTTTTTTGTTATATACAAACTTATTGGGACAGATTATATAGTGCCAAAAAAACCTCTACTTTGATCGCGAAAGAATCATTTCGTTGCTTTCACCAAATTTTCGTAGTTTCCGTTGCCAAATTATAAACTTTTTGCCAAATATATATTGGTTGTAAAAAGACAATTTTGTTTTGAAAAAAATTCCAATAAAATTTAGTACCACGGTCAAATATCCAAAAACTTTTACAAAAATTTCCTTACCAAGCAGTTACATTACTCACATGTGGTTAAACCACTAAAATATTAACAATTCCATGACTTAAGTATCAAAGTTATAACTTATGATAATTTTGGGGGAGTTTTGAGTTATTTTTTAGTTGAAGGAGGTAAAATGAGAAGATTATAATTTCAAAGAGGCCAAGTTTTAAGCTTTATATTGGACATGGATTAAACGCATTGAGCGGACTTTGAATTTTGTAAATAACCTTGGTTCAGAGTTTTGGTATGATAGTTGTAACCGTTTGGCGCAGATGTAATGGTTTGCACGCGAATAACATCATTTCAGCAAGTTGATCGCGTCATATTTCTTTCAAGAAAAAGTTCATGCGGCGCTAATCCTTTAGGCACTTTTCTTACGTGGGAACTTTCAATTGAACTGAACATTTTGGACCGATCCACTTAAAAATATGTCAATTTAAGGGAAGCCAGCAAGAAGGCTAGTACATTAAAGATATATATATATTCAAGGAGTTTGAACCCAGTTTTTGAGTTAAACAATCGTTAAAAGACAAAAAAAAAAAAACACTTAAACTTAATCTCAAACATTGAATTCACAAAAAGTCGGCTAACTCACCTTTAATTTCAAGATATTTGAACTCAAGTTTTGAACCCTTTTCTCACAAAATTCTTAATATCCAAACACAGTTTTAGATTATATTATTTTTTCAAATCCAAAATCAATTAATAATATCCAAACATATGTTGAATTAAAATTTCATATCCCACTTTTCAAACTCTCATTACAAAAAAAAAAAAAAAAATTCAAACTATTTTGAACCCATGAACCAAATAGACCCTAAAAGGTTTGTGGATAAGAGGTTATGGCAGGAGTGTTTCGGCTTCTAATTTGTGTGGACAAATCTTGTACCGCTGTCGTTAGGTCTCTCTTGCTATTGTTTAATTTCAACAGTTGTATAGACTATAGAGTATGTGTAGTAAATCTTACTAGAAATGTAACCTAATTAATAAGGTACTAAGATGAGATGTAAGAACTCTTTCATTTTTGGAATTGAATCTAGACTCCTCATATTTTAGACTAATAAAATTTATATAGTTTTCTTAGAATTGTTAAAGAGAAAAAACAAAAATACACCTTGTAATAAAGTCATATGTGAAATTACGGATAAATTGTACTTTTGACTACATCTTTTAATTAAATATTTGCTTGTTGTGATGGGAAAAACTAAAAACAATAATTGGAACTCAATATAATAACAATGTATATTTACATCAAAGTTTATCTATCAATTTAACAACATGAATTAACCCTAATTGAAAACAAGACCACCCTAGTTGAGTATTGGATATTTCATGCGTGTATAGCATTTCTCTAATAAATGTAAGTTGTACCTTATCCGGATTTTAGACCTCTTTCTTTCACTTTTTTTTTTGGAATTATTGATGTTGATGCCTTGGACCTGATCAGCACCACGTGCGGCTACGCATGGTCGTAAGACTGTCTTCTCTACTTTTCTTGGCTTCTTTGATCTGACTTGCAAGAAAAGGGAACGCTTTGGTGGTTACGGGGACATTGGTATGATGCCAGCCAATAACTCTCCGACGCTCAAGTCAAGTACCTATTCAGCTAAGAGAGAGGCTTGGATAGGTGAGTGAATGTCCACTGACCTTGTGGGTGAAGTCAATGCTCTTATTATATAGTATTTGGCATGGACTACGCGTGAGGCATGTTCGTCCCATGACCCGAATATTCCGTGGTATGGTGCTAGGGTGGCAGGTAACATGTCTCATGATCTCCTAAAGTGGATGATCTCCCATCAGAGGATTAAGATAGCACCACGTGGTAATCCTAAAATATTGCTCATCTTTGTGTATGAAAGTGTTGATATGTCTGGCAAGACTACACTAGATCCGAGCAGAATACCTTGGTCGGTCTTGTCTGGTTTCCCCTTGCTAGGTTGTTGGTGAAGTCCGAGAAGACCTTCTAACGTAGACGCTGATCGGGTGGTTATGGTGATTACAAAAATGGTGCTACGGTTGACCACGCTGAGCAAAGTGGTCAGTGATGCCGAGAAGGGGTCCTTGGGTAGAACACCAAGCACACCTTCAATAAAAGGTTTGACGTGATACTCTAACTTGTAACTAGTAACTATTATCCAACCGATAACTATGAAATAGAGATACTTTTGCACTTTTACGCATCCAAATTAGTTATGTTCTTGATACTTTGTTTTGTTTTCACTTATTTTATGTTATTATTGTTATTTAATTTTCTGCTTTATCTATGTTAATTTTCTTATTTTTGTACGTAAAAATAGACAAAGTGGAGGAAAATGGTACGCTGGAGCGCAAATGAGGTCAAAAAGATAAACACCAACCAAAAATGCAATATTGCACTTGCCAAAATTAACGTGCGTATTAGGGGAAAGCATAAATGTTATCTTTGAAAATTTATGATTTTATAAACGTCATGCATGTTTAAAATTGATTTATTATTTGATAAACGTCACGCATGTTTAAAATTGATAGATGAGGAAGAAAGTGGAAGAAAGAGTTGGGAGAGTGTTTAATTTGTGTATTTGAATTGATTGGGGAAAAAAATTTAAACAATAATAAGAATTATTACAAAATTGTAACAATATAAGTGATAGTGTGGTAAAATATTTTAAAATTTTTTTGTGACATAAATAAATTAAAAGATATAACACGTGATTTTTTCTGTATTAATAACTATATATATGTATATGTTTATAGTTGTTTATGAATATATTTATATATCTGTTTATGAACATACATGCATATATATGTATATTTATATATTCAAGTATGTATATATATTCTCATTGGTATGCCTTATGCCTACATATTCGATCTATGATTTTTGGCCCCTAGTTAGAAAAATTAAATATTAACTAGCTCGAAAGAGTTCCTGAAAGGTCCCATGAGATTGACGTGCCTTGTAAATGCTACTGCAGATATGGTTTGTCTAAGGTAAGATACGTATCAAGGAATAAAAATATTTTTTGGTGGATAGTATCAACTGTGATCCGTATAAAGATATAGACATACATACATATATATATATATGCACACACACATAAATACATTAGAGTTATTGAGAAATGAGATATACATACGCATATCAGGCCAATAAAGCCAATAGAAATCGCATTGTGAGCCATGTGAAATCAGTATATATACATATATATATATATACACATCAAAAAAGTATATATATGTATATATTTGTATGTGTGCGTATGTATATATGTTCAATACAAAAATTTTATTTCATTCTATGGGTTAAAATACAACTACTTACAAAACTGTGAGTTACTGAGACCCAGCTTTGAAGTATATCTTTATATATCTATATCTTCAAGTAGATGGCAACCAGTGCTAGGGTGTTAGGGATAGCTGAACAGAGCATAATGACTTTGACATTGAAAGAAAAAAAATTTCTCAAGCATTGAAGAAAGAACAAAGACAAGGATCTACCTATAGGAGAATCGTGCCTAGAATTATCGACTACTTGTTACAATAGCATTCATGCTCCGCAGACATGAAGCACTCACTAGCGCCTTCTTCTTTATGCCTGGTATCACGTGGTTCCCGTGCCACCACAATGGCATAGCATTGAAAAAGTGACCGGAACCTGTCCCTCACCAGCTCGTGAGTAGCATCCTGCTACCTGCTGACCTTATTATTATTATTATTATTATTATTATTATTATTATTTAATTTTCTGCCTTCTTTATTTTAATTTTCTTATTTTTGTAGGTAAAATAGGCAAAGTGGAGGAAACTGGTAGTTTGGAGCACAAATGGGGTCGAAAAGATAAACATCAACCAAAAATGCAATAATGCACTAGCCAAAATTGACATGCATATTGAGGAAATTTTTTGTAAATGTTCCCTTTAAAAACTTGATATTTTATAAATGTCATATATGTTTAAAACCAATTATGCGACCTTAAAATGTTATAATAGATGAGAGATAAAGAGAGAGTTGGAACAGTATTTTGATTTATTTATTTGAACTGATTGGAGAAAAAGATCTAAACAACACATATTAATTATTTTAAAAATGTAACAATCGTGGTAGTGTAATTTTTAAACTTTTTTATGGTGATATGAATAAACATGTTTTTCTATCGGTATAACATGTATTTTCTTTAATATTTATAAATATATATATATATGTATATGTTCGTAACTATTTATGAATATACTTGTATATCTGTTTATGAACATGCATGCATATATATATATATATGTGTGTGTGTGTATATTTGTACTAATGCATGTAGTGTGTATACATTCTCATTGGTATGCCCTATGCCAACATATTCGATCTATGATTTTGGACCACCCTAGTTAGAAAATTAAATATTAGCTAGAAAGAGTCACTGCAAGAAGGTCACATGAGATTCACGTGCGTTGTAAATGCTACTGCAGATATGGTTTGTCTAAGATAAGATACGGATCAAGGAATGAATATATTTTGTGGTGCATATAGTATAACTGTGATCCGTATCAAGATATATAAGGCTGTTTGGCATAGCTTTTGCTTATTAAGCTTATAATGTATTATCAATATTATGATACAAGCTTCAAAGTTTATTTTAGAAGTATTTTTTTCGAGAACCAATATTTTATAGATTTGACAAGAAGCACTTCTGGACAGCAAAAATACTACTAACGGCTCATCTAAACATTTTTAAAAGCTACTTTTAAACTCAAAAAACCTAAAATAACTTTTAGAAAGCCCTCCCAAATAAACTCATATACATTAGCGTTATAGGGAGATGAGATAAAGCCATACAAATCTTATTGTCAGCCATGTGAATCAGTGTATATATGTATAATATAATATAATATAATATATCTCTACATGTGTATACATATATATGCTCAACTTAGAGTAAAACAAAAATTATTTTCATTTTTATTAGGTTAAAATCTTACTACTCATAAAACAGTAGGGATATAATATATATTTTAGACTAGGACTTATTTTTTTATGGGTAACAAAGTTTTAATCCTATAGAGTTAAATAAGGGAACTTAAGCCACAAAAATGCAGAACGGTGAACAGAAAAGTACTAGTTTGATGTTTCAGTCCATTTGTTATAAGGTTCTTCTCTGACGACTACTCCTACTGATAGTGTGTATTATTTTTCAAAATCTTTTTTTTTTCTATACATTTAACTTCAAAAAAAAATACGTAATGGTAAATTGATTTTTTAATACTGGCGGAAGAAAATCTCTTTATTTTACTAAAATTATTATAACGGATTTTTTTTTCTCAAATGGGTGCAGTCACATTATAATTTTACACGGGTGAAACAGTCATGGTCTCTTTATTGCGTTAGAATAACCAGTAGAATACAATAATGCAGTTACTACTGGAAGTTTTCTGTTGCGCACATGTACAAGGTAATTTCGAAAATGCTGTACCTGTAGTTTTTGAACCCGCTTTTTGTAGTGTAGTTGTTAGGGTACCACTGTGGTAAAAAAAAAAATTGAGTAAATTTTAAATTTGTATGGGAGAAATGACATTATAAACTTTATTATTATATTTTTATTATTTATTAAAAATCTACAAATCAATTTTGCCCAATTTAAACACTTTTATAAATATAATCTCAAACCCTTATTAAAAAAGCACAACTTCTACTTTTTTTTTTCCCCTTCTATTGACCAAAATTATAAGCAATAACTCTGCCAAATTTGTACTAGGAACTCAAATACTCTAACTTGTTTTCGTGTCCTAAATGATATATTACCAATCATATTATGACATATCATTTAAACATCACTTAAAAAATTTAAGGTAATATTTAATTGGCTTTTGCATGTGTTTCATTAAATAATGTATCATAATGCAATTGATTAGACATCATTCGGCATACAAGAAATTGGACAGAGGATTAAATGAGTCCACTACAATTTAATTTGTATTAATCTTCTAGCAAGTTTAAATATACATACATATAGTGTAACATCCACCTAATATAATATAAGTTTAAAACATACGACTTACTATATTAAGTGTTGTTACACTTAATCATTTACTTACGTTTTTAATAAAAAACATATAAGAAGAATATAAACATATTGGTAAATTTGAACTTTTAAAATTCTTACAAAACTAGAGCGTAAACTTTATTTTACAAACTTGAAATGACTAATTTTATATTTACAATATAATAAAAATCTTAAAATAGGATCAGCTATGCCGTATTTACAACCTCCAAAGGCATACAAAATGAAGCAACAGTGAAAGGTCTCAAACATAGGTAAACTTTGTCCATATATACAAGGCCATAGATTCACAGGAGTGTGCCAACCAACCATCTTTCATCCTACTGTTGATGCTAAGAAATGTCCTCATCGGTGTCACCATAATAAAGTGAACCTAAGCCCAATAAGTGGAATTAATGCATAATGAAAATGAATTGTACCATTTATGAGCTCATAAATCATATTTTTATTTTGAAAGCTTATATTTTACCTGTTGGGGGTGTGCTCATTGCCGTCCCCGAAGAACACCTTCTCGGTAGCTTGGCAACTGTACTCGATAGAAGTTACCGGGAAGGCAAGCTTCGACCTCTAGACCTCGGCTCTTCCTCCCGAGGTGCTCACAGGGCCAATGCTGGCCGTGACACAAGCCTTTGTCTCCTCGAGAAAGACATGTGCTTATGTTGGATTGTCAGAGCCTGCAAGCAAATAGCCACTCACTATAGAAGGTCAACACATGGCTACACTTTCATCGTCAAATGGAGGCCAATCCACCGACGAGGGCCATGACACAGGTCGCTTCCCTCTAACAAGCCATGATGTGACACACAGGTCATGGGTGAAACCTACTTAACACCTGATTTGAGTGGTAGCCTATAAATAGAGCGCATTTACTATAGCTCAAGTCCAATGTGTTCCTTCCCAACAAACTAGCTCCTATACTTTGTCGAGCAGGGCCTGCCTTGAGCATAGGAGAGCCCTTGTCCAGCACTACATCGGTGTTCCCCTTTACCTTTGAAGCATCCCTCTTCTTGTTGTAGGTATGTCCAAGCATCAACAAGTAAGCATCAATAAGGTCCATAAGTCGAAGCATAGGAGAGCCGTACGTGGTGTTGATTCGCCACCACCTATTAGTAAGCATCAACAATACCCTTTTCATATAAAACATAATGTGCATGATTTTCATTAGGGTTTTTACGTAATAGGTAGTTTTCTTTCTGTCACTTCCTTTGGACCAAAATGTCATCATGTAGAATTCAACATCAGAAGTCCTTGTCAAGAAAATTTCCATCAAGACAACAATAAGGTCCATAAGTCTCCATTGAGACAATATAATAAATCTATAAGCCTTTATTAACACAATTCAATACAACAACCTTCATCAAGACTAACTCAATATAATATTACCAGCTCGTCACAATTCACCCACAAAAATCTTCTTAAAACTTCTTTTATGCTTCAACTTCAATTTGGGTACAATGGGCCTATTTAGCATTAGTTTTAGAGGCTGTTTTTAGCTTCTGTAACCACATACAATTGTTTAGGGTATATAGTAAACCCTGCTTTTGAATTGCTTCTAAAAATTGTTACGTAGCAGAAAAGTTGAGAAGCAGGCCAATTGCTTTTTTGTAGCAGCTTCTACTATTATAATTTAAAATTACTAAACTTACCTTAATAATAATACATAACTTCAAATCTACTCATGTTTCTTTAACAAATTCAAATAAAACAAATAACATGCTTTGACGTTTTGCTAAAAACAAAAACAAAATGTATTAAAAATCTATCAAATAAAAATTAATAAATCAAAACAAATAATTGAAATAACATTATGTATTAGAGTGTTTTTTAATTTAATTGAAATCAATAAAAATAAACGTATTGTGGAAAAAAATGAATTAGCTAATAACAAGATTCTTCAAGAAATCCTCGATCATATTCTCAACAACCCAAAAGTATCACCTTGAAGACTTTCGTAATAGTAGGACTCAACCAACTAGTTATCAAGAAGTTTTCAACCGTGCACATTTATCTTTTAGAGGTTTTATTGTGTGATGACCAAGAAAATCCTAGAATTAAACAACATAATTTACATATTTAAGTCAAGGATTTTTTTTTGGAAAATATCATGCATGATTTTGTGACTGAAGGATTTATGAAATTGATATAAATATTCCAAAATTCTATAAAATTTATTTAAGTTAGAATTATTAATTTTGTGATTAAATAATTCGATTGATAATTTCCACTATGATTTAAGGTGGAAGAAATTTTAATCCGTAGATAACTTAAGAATTTACATTGTAAGAATTTTTAAGTATAATACAGTGTTAAACTAAGAAGATTCTAATGCAAAATAAGTCCTTAATTGCCTGTTAGTTAAAAATTGAAGTTACATGAGCAGCATATTTGGTAAAAAATGCTATTCGAGTTCGGAAATTAACACTATTAAGAACGTATCAATATCAATGTAGAATATAAAAAAATGTCAACTTTATGTTTATGTAGTCTAGAAATTATTTTTAAATAAAAAATAATTTAATATTATTATGCGATTTAACATTTACCTATATTAACTTATACCGATATTAGTCTTAGACTGTGTTAAACAAACCTATAGTACTGAAAATTCCTGACAGCTAGTTTGTGTCCCTCAAATAGATAAACTTCATCTGTTTTCCCTAAATCAAGGGATCTTATGGTGAAAAATGGTGTGGCAAAGAGACAAAATGTGACATGAATAGTAAAAAGTATGGGCACGTATGGTGCATGGAATTGATTGCATTTAAAGCAAATCTTCCTCTAGTTTTTCACTTAGATTGGCGCTGATCATTAGGAGTAAGTAATCAAGTTTTTGTCCCAACTTAAGTGGTCATGAATCACTTTAGGAAAAGTTAGAAATTAAGTAATAAATTGATCAAATTTAGGCTCATGTCTACAAATACACCCATCCCTTTCAAAGCTTTATTTTTCTCATTTACTCCCAAAATTCCTAAGGCCAAAACTGGTTCTTTCTTTTCCATTTCTTTCAAGAAATTTCTTTTTCTCCCTTTAATAAATCACTAGCCAAAAATCAAACTAAAGACGAGGCTTTGGTTGGAGCACTCTAGAGGAAGATTCTTCAAAGGTATATTTTCTAGAACTCTCCTCTTTGAATTTAAGAAAATAGTTTATGGTCTCACTTTAAGAGAGTTGGCATGTAATAATTTTTATCTATGTTTATGTTATGGTTATAGTGAGTTTCTATTAATGTAGTTTAAATATTATGTATGTCAAGCATGAAAAAAGTTTAGATTTGGGATATGTTTTAGTTTCTTTGATGCTAAAATGAATACTTTAGACATTTGGTTTACTGTTATGCATGTTGGGCATGGAAAAGATTAGATTTAGGTTTTGACTTTGTGTTTAGGAGGATTTGTCACTCTTTTTATCCTCAAAAGGAACACTTTAAAGACCGATTTTAAAGTATTTTAAAACCTGAGAATGTTTGAGTCACTGCATCATAAAAGACTATATATAAGATATTAAAAACTGAAATTTTGACTCCAAAATGATATTTCTAGTGTTTGTTTTTAAGCTTCCCAGTGAGAACGTTGCCAAAGAAGATGCAACTTGGTTGTAACTTTGACTGTAAATGGCTTATATGTTTTGTTTCTGTTCGTCTTTTTCTATTTCAAAGCTTGGAACATCATTTGTTTTAACTGTTTCATTGCTTAATAAGACTTTTGTAGCAATTGTAGTATCATCGATAGTTGTTATCAACACTTTTTTAATTAAGTATTGCATGTGAAGTCGAGATAGGTTGCAACCTCATGTGTGCAGAGTACGTTTTGTTTTAAAACCTGTTCGGTTTTCACTTTTGAGAATTAAAATTCCATGGTTAATCATTTAGATTGCTTCTATAGAAACTATAAATGCAATTGATGATGATTTTTAGAAATTTTCATTGAAGTCGTATATGGTGTTGTGACATGGGTTACATCCTCAATACTACAAATTTCAAAATTACCCTTTTTTTTAATGAATCCATGATTTACTGTATTCTTAAGGCCTCTATAACAACTGTAGTGTAATTTATAGTGGTTTTAAAATTAGCACAAGCTTAAAATGAATTTTATAAGCCCAGAAGCTAAGCCACAACTTTATGAAGCCATAAACGGGGCCATCACCCATACCAAATTAAAAACCTAGTTCAAATCAAAGTTCGATCATTTAAACATTTTAAATGCCATAGACACATTTAGATATTAGTGAGCTTTCTTTAACTACGAGCCCAACAATGATAACGAAAGGAAAGATAATTAATTAGCCAATTAGTTATCAATCCTAAGCATGCTTAGTAAAGGCAATTAAGGAAAACCAAATTAGGAGGATTAAATCAATAAATCCTTATAATAAACATGGTAATGTTACGATCCTTTAAATAAAGGAAAAATATGTGTTAGGTAAGGATTTAGTTCCTTTACTATTATGCTAAGTTTAATGGTGTAAGATACGTTGACATTACACTTTCAATAGGTATTTTTATCTAGAATCTAAGAATAGGGGATAGGGAATTTTGACAAATTAGCAATTTTTACTACTGGAAATCAGTTAAGTAGGAATTTTGCCTATAGTATAAATAGTTTTAAAATGAAAATGCTTCACATGTTTTATAGAAATCATAAATACATGTTTATGTCTATGCGATGCCATGCCATGTTACATAAACATTAATAAGTTAAGTCAAACCTAAAGGACGAAGTTAAGTTAAGTGTTGGACCAGCCTCTTGACCTACGAAGAAGCTTATGTTTAATAATTTAGATCACGAGTCATTGGGAACCTTACAAACCCTAACTTCTTGATGATCGTGTGCAATCGGTATGAGTACTGGGGCCCATAATTTTCATAAGATGTGTCCATAAATAGGCATAATTGGCTTATGTATATGATATTATACATATTCTCAAATGTATTAGGAGATATAGTTTTTATTTGTTGAGCGAAAGCTCATCCAAGTATGTTTGTGCTGTAGGTAAACAACTTGTTTAGTAAGATTAGATGGACGTCGTATAGCGGCAGATGAATATGGAGATGAGGAGTAGATGCCATGCATATTTATTTTGCTCTTAGTTTTTGTTAATTAAGACTTTTTAATTAAGTATATCTAGTGCTGTTAAACTGTGTGTATATTTTATAGATCAAGGTTGTACTATAGATCCTTGGTCCACATAACTATAAGACCTATTATGTTAATACTTTATGTAACAATATTTGTTGCAACATGCTAAAATGGGTTAAGTAAAGTTAATTAAAAAAAAAGATGTTTCGCAAATTTAAGTAATCCCAATAAAAGTATGTTTAAGTAGTTAAGTAATGGCCATGTTGGTAGGGTCGTTACGTATTAAACATAGCTTTGAAGTGTGAAAAAAAAGATGGAAGATTTTGAGAGATATGCTTACTTACCCATTTGTAAAACAGGTTTAAGAATTACATAATTACATCACAAGGCATGCTAGATGTGATCGCCATTTTGAAAAGATTAAGGACATCATGGTCAATACAAATAGACAAGATGAGATGGACACTAGAGAAAAATATCCTACTACTAGCAATTAAAGATCACAAGAAATGGATCGTGTAAAGGATACTATTGCAGCAAGTTTGATGAGTGCAAAAAATGGATAATTCGAACAAAAATTTAGTTTCAAGTTTGAAAGCGGTTGAGGTAAAAAATTTATTTTCAGTTTTTTATGTTATTTATTGTCTACATGGATATATAATTTATCTTGTTTAATAAAAGTGATTTATTCTTCTAAAAATATATTACATAATAAAAATAAAATTATATTTTTAACAATTTAATGTAAAAATTTTACGTACATCTCCACGGCAATTTTGTTTATAGTTTACCAAATCTAGTTCTCATAGCAACTTTGAAAAAATTTTACCAAATGTCTACCTGCTTTGGGTCCACAACATAATACAACAGAAGCACAACATAGCAAAAGTTACCGCACAATATAGCAATGCCAAACTGACCCAATGTCTTTAGTGATATCATGCATACTCACAATCAAGACATGCTCATGTCACTCATATATCTTCATATAATTATCAAACATAAAAAGATGCACAATTTTTGTGGTGATGTAGGTGAAATTCTACTTACTTTGCACCATCGAGAGGTGAGGCAAGTAATCCGACCATAATGCATGGTGGTACAAAGTAATGCGACCACTATGCGCAATTGCACGTAGTGTTTAGCCATTCGAGGTCATCAAGAAACAAAAGTTATTAACTGGTATAAAAAAATTCTTATTTTTTATTTAGAGTAAATTGCTTTGATTGACTCTATTCTTTCATTTTAGTTGCCAAGGGACTATTTTAACTCTCAAGCCGTTAACTTTGACCTTAAAAAATTGCTAAGTATCATTTTTAATTGAAATTACTAAATTACCCATCAAATAATTAATATAATAAAAAATTAATTTTAAAATGGAAACAAACATAAATTAAAAAAAATCTAAAAAAAATAAAAAAGACCCAAATATATTCAACTATCTCTAGAAACTAGTCATAGCAAAACAAGTCCCAATTTTAACATGTATTTTAGATTACTTCTTACAAAAAAACCCTAACTCAATTTCAATTCATGAAAACCTTTCACCCATCAAATTCCTAATTACTTTCTCTCTCTCTCATCATAGACAAATTATGGTTGTTCAGGAACTTAATCGCTTATTATTTGATTCGGAGCTGGCAGTGTTGGACATGTATGCCCTAAAGAGTAAAAATATAATATGTTTTTGAGACATTTTTATTAATAAAGAATTTATTTATTATTTACATACCAAATTTTGTCCTCTTTACGTTCATATTTGTTGAATGTATTTTAAGCAAACAATAGTCGAGACTATCGGTCTAAACCTTTTCAAATTTTGCATATAATGGACAGATTATATGGAAGACAAGATTCTTAGGTGATGGTCTAAATTCATAAGATCAGCGATCGAGGGAATAAAGTTGGGCACGTTATTCATGCAAAGATTGCTATGTTGTCTATATTCCTAACGGGAGATGGTTTGTCTTGACCATCGGAGGTAGACTCTGTGAATAGAAACATCGGCACATTGTCATAGGTGACAATGTGTTAGATTGAGACATAAAGTGAATTGATTTAGAGTAATAATTCTATCTTGGCAAATCGATTCACTTTAGACAATCATATGTATTGTATCTTAATCTTGAGATGAATTATGGGCCCGTTATCTTGACTTGTGTCTTTTGATATACCAAAAGGTCACATTCACATTTTAATAGTGGTATAATGTTGATACGTTGGAGACATGACTCTTGATAGCGTAGACCCGTTATTCATAGATATAGAATCCATAGCTCCTCTTTACGAGTAGTTGATATCCTCTTTTATGCATTATTTTATAATTGAAAAACTAGAACGCTCAACCATTTTGATACATAAGTGTAACCAAATGGTATACTGTCTTTCGATGGTAAGTTTTCTTATGGTGAGATAATGGAACGTAAGATAAAAATAATCGGAAAGGTAAGATAGAACTTGTCCTTAAGTCGATTATGGATAATCCTATGGGGATATGATACATTATGATTTGTCATGGAGACTTAGTTATACGGGTTTTGGTAATTCTATATAGTTTGAGAGTGCAACTTTAAGCTTTTAGTGGAGTAGCATTAGAGTTGATAATTATGAAATGTATATCTAGGATATTGGGTTTCATAATTATCGGGAGTTTGAAGTATATAGGTTTATCAGATCTTTTTTGTTAGCTTATAAAAATCCTGTAGTGATACGGCGTGCTTTTCCAATAATTAGTGACTTGTGTCAAATTATCAAATTGGCTAAAATTTGATAGGATCAGATAATTCATGTATATTTATCAGTTAAATTAATTCTGTGAATAAATTAATTCAATATAAATTTGTTGAATCATTGGGATTGGATAATTCATGTTTTTTATCGGTTGGATTAATTTGAATAAATTAATTCAAGATAAAATTGTTGGATTATCAAGAATATTTATTTTCCTAGAAATTATCTAAATATGACTATTTTAATCAAATAACTTCTCTATTGGGTTATTTGAATTAAAACTGAGGTTCTATTCCAAGAATCTTGGGTGGAAAATAAAGATTTACAGGGATCATTTATCGAAATTTTAGTAAGCCAATCTTTAAGTTCGGCTTGCGGATGGAGCGAGTTTGGTAGGCTGATCTGCTAGTTCGGCCTGCTGACCTAGTGTTAAATAAATCACTTGTTTCCACGTGGATTTTATCAAATATTGATCCTAATTTGATTCTGATTTGAGTTTTTAAGGCCTTATCTAATAAGGACTGACTCTTGGGCCCAACCTCTATAAAAAGGGAGTGAGTCTCATAAGCTATTTAGATCAGTTGAGAAATCTAGAGTGAGACTCTGCTAGTGAGACTCTATAACTCCTCGCAGAGCTGTTGTTCACAAATCACGAACTATAGCTTGGGTATTTCTCAATTGGTTGGAAAGAGAGTCATTGGGGAAAGGCTGAATGACGTGCGCCCATACACACTTCGATCGTAGATAGAAAATAGCAAAGAAGACTAGTTGGTTGAGGCTCTTCTAGAATGTTATACTATTCACAGATTGCAGGAGCTTTTCTACATTTACGAGGTTAGTAAGATTTGGTTAATTTATGTGTATTGTGATGCCCCCTTTTATGGACATTACAGATGTCGTTACATTCATTTCGCAATACTTTTATTAATAAGACAAACTATTTAATAAAAAGGTAATTTGAAAACATAACCTAGGATCCATTTTTTTTATATATATACATATGAATATACATCAATATATTATTCATTTATAAGCATTCCTTAAATAGTTTATCTTACCAAAATAATCAAGTCATAAAAACACATGGTCAAAATTTCTTACACAGTTCAGCATGTCGAACTTGTGACTTCGGTAGGCCGAAGGTCATCCATTGACAGGCCGCCCGAGGCTTTGCAAAACGGGGTTTTAAAATCAATGAGTTCGGCAAGTTGATACTTGACATCGCAGGCCGATTAAACTCTTCGGAAGTCTAACCAGTAATGGTCGGTAGGCCGAACTATTATAAAAATAATTTAATTTAAAACAAGTTTTAAAGTTTCAAATGCGGAAAAAAAATTATAAAAATAAAAGTCCATCAAATAAACATTCTCAAAATTATAAAACATATCCTTAAAATTCAAAAATAATAAACATACTCAGAATCATAAATCATGGATTATCTCATTAAAATCTTTTTCTTTGGCGTTCTTCTGTTTGCAATTCATCTTTCTTAACTCACATGCCTGTCAGTGTCCTCCGCCTACTTCAAAACTTTCTTACCCTTATCTGTAACATGATGTAAAACTTAAATAAGCTAATGCTTAGTAAGTATATTGTAATTCTCACAACTTAAAAACATTTTATGAACATCATCATCATCATAATAGTGCTCTAGGCACAATTTCATAGGAAACATATCTTTCATTACATTGACCATATTAAAACTTAATTTATTTTATCTTAAGGGCCCAAGTGTTGCACCATAACATCATCATCATAGGCGCGCCGTCATGAGAGGAGAGGGGTGGCTAATCCCAAACCAAACATGACACATAACATATCATATCATAACTTAACATTTCATTGGGTGTGCGACACTTATTTTGGTGATACATATATATATATATATATATATTTATACTTTCATGCTTTGAAAAACATTATCATAAAAAATGCATAAACTTTCATACCTTAAAAACTTCAAAATAATACTTCATGAAAACTCATCATGAGAAATCATCATAAATCATCATGAACATAGATTTCAAACTTTTCATAAAACTCATACTTTTCATAAAATTTATCATGTTGCAGGTAAGAATGTACTTACTTCTTAAAGCTTATTTAATCTTATCTTGTAGGTAACGACGCCGCGGTCTCGATGTGCTCACTTCACATTGTGTTCATGTCATACATTCATAAAATGAAAATTAACATTTATTTTCAATGAATAATCTCTACAACTTATTATCCAATTCATAACACATCTTACATACATTCATACTACATTTTTCATTGACCATAAAACAATAAAACATCACTTTCAACACACTTATATTTCTGACCTTCATAAATTTAAAAATTATTAACTTTACATTCACATATAATTTAAGTACAAAATTTGGCAGAAATAAAGATAACATATATACACATTACCATGATTTTTCTTTAATCATAAAAATTCCATTTAAAGTCTCAAACATATCATACATCATACTCATAAAAACTGTCAGCCATTAGAAAAAAAACAAAAACAGTGAACAATTCTTATTTTACATTCACATATTAAATCATCCATATATTATAATAATTCCATAATTAAAATACTTTGACCCTTAAACTCATATGACAACATATTAACATATAATTATAGTAGCACAAAAATATTTCCTCATCAAATAAATTTATTAAATCATGCAAAACATCACACAATAAAAGTTCAACAATTAATCATTGAAACAGCCTAAAAACCTAGCCTCTATAAAAATTTCATAACACATGAAATATATATATATCATATTATCAAGAGACTTTCCAATTTATAATCAAACATATACATTAACTTATTGTAAAAAAAAATATCTCGAAAATATCAATTATTTACTCTATAATCAAAACAACATTTATGTGCACATAAACAATAAGCAATAATTTATTTGAGAGGCAGAGGGGAGAAAATTCATAACTTATCATAGAAAAATCTAATGAACGTCAAATTTTGGGGAACATTACATAACACATGCATGAATAATATATTAAAATTTTAGAGTAAAACAAAATTCCTAGACTAAGATATAGCTGTCGGATTAAGGAGAAGAAATGCCGAAAAAAATAAGCCTTTACCTCAAAACGATTTTCTTCAATCTTTTTTTGAATTTGCCCAAAAATTCAATATTTTACCCAATAATAACAGGAAATTTTGAGAGGGAGAGTAGAAGAAGAACACGTGATGATGGGAGAAAGAGAATGAGAGAAAATACGTGAAAGAGAGAGAAAATGAGAGAGGAAAAAAAAATAAACGTGAAACAGAGAATTTTTGAAAAAATGGAGGAGGTCAACAAGCTTTATGATATCAGAATTTTTCTAATTAAATTAAGGGTAAGTTTGCATAGGAATGGAGGGAATTGAGGGGAAAAAGTCAGAGTTTCCAAGAATGATTCAAGTTACTATATATCTCAATTTCAAAGAAAGAAACTTCATCAATTAAATCCAATCAATGAAAAGTCAAACATTTAATTTCCTAAAATGAGGAAATTTATCCAAAATTACGTCAATTAATCAAAAATCATTATTCAATCACATAATCAACCTTGTCACAAATTTTGTGAAATTTCTGTTGATTGCTCATCAGCTGTCATTGGCCTGCCGATGTCCCACTTCGGCCTGTCGATTCTTGAAGTCTGGCCTGCCGACGATATACCATTAGCCTGCCGTTTCGAGGAGGGTCATTTCGGCCTGTCGAACTAAATGGTTCAGCCTGCCGATCTGTCCTAACATACAAAAATCATCCAAAACATTAAATTATCATAAAATTATGATTAAACATATAACATTAATAACATGAACACTTAAGCACATCAATTCCACATGAGCGTCACCTGCCATAACACTTAAAATAAATTGGTTAGCACCATTATATCATATATCATAACACATATCATAAAATGATTACTTATTGTCGTTACACATTTGACATAAATTGTTACATGAAAATCGGAGGGTGTTACATGTATAGTATGTCAAACTTATGTTTTGGAAAATACTCTAGTATAAAAAAAATTTAAAATTTCACTGCAGACTATTTTTCCAACAGGCGGCTGGTTTGGTGTACTCCATCATGGTTATGGTGTGCGGTGTGTCCATTACGGTAGGCTAGAGAGAGGCGAATGATGCTTCGGGAACTGTTGTTGTAGGTATAAGAGAATGCAGTGGAGGAGCTGGATAAAAGGCAGAGCGAGTGGGCCCAATAGAAGCTGGTCATAGTCCTCGATGTTCTCTGGAACTTGGCCTTCGTCGGGAGTGGATTTGTAGTCTTGCCACTGAGCTTGGAGGAGAAACCCTCAGTGTCGTTAAGGTTGTGGGTAGGGGGCTATGCGTTTTAGTGTTTAGTTCAAGTCGGGTGCGTCATGAACTAGTATGTTTGCCGGAGAGAGGATGTCGGTGGTGGCGATTCGGTGGAGGTCAGGAGAGGTTGGGAGAGTGCTATGGACTGGAGTTTGAGAAAGAAAAATATATTTTTTTGGTTGTTTGTTTATTTTTTATATTCTTAATGAATTTTTGTTTTAATTGTTATTAATTTTTAATGTATCCATTACTTTGAAAGGTAATTTTGCAAGTTCAATTAAAAATTGATGTCCAGTAATTTTTGACCATCAAACTTAACGGTTTAATTGTTAAAATGATCTCTCAGCAACTAAAATAAAATATTGAGGTCAATTGAGCAATAAAAAAAGATTAGGGGACCAAATGTTTACTTTCGTTAAAGGTTGGAGACTAACGTGGTCATTTATTTTTTTTATTTAATGTATTAAGTGAAGAATGTGGGATGAAATATTTACTTGGTGACTTTGTTTGGATATGTTGAAGTTTGTTCCGGTCTTTTTCCTTCTGTTTTGTTTTTTTTGGACTGGTGTGGGAAAAAAAGAAGGAAGTGAGTAGTTATAATTTATGAGAATTAAAGGTTATCATCAATTATACTGTAACTACAAGAAAAGAGGGAGGGAAAAAAATAAAAATAAAGAACAACAAGTTATATTTGTAAAAATAAAATAAAATAAAATAAAGGTGATGGTGAGAAAATTTGAATTCTATATTTTATAATCAAGCCAAGTATAGAATCATCGCTCATTAAAAAAATGTATAAAATTATCGCTACCTAATATCATCTTAAGCTAATGATGGGGTCAAAATTTATTGATAAGGGGGTAACTTTTTTTTTTAAGATTGTGCTAACATGTAGATAGTTATTAATCACGAACATTAAAACTATTAGTTTTCTTACCATGTGGCAGTATAAAATTATGAGAATGTTAACCAAAATGCCACAAAACACCCCAAAATGCCCATACCCTCTCCGTCTTTCTTTTTGTAATCCACAATCTCCCTCCTTGCTGCCTTTCCATCTTCTTTCTCACTTCTTTCTTCAGTCACCGTCGCTGACCACTCCCCACCCAATTCCAAGTCCACAATGTCATGCCTTGTGCCACTAGATTTGTTGGAGAACAAAGCATGAATGGAGCCACTCCTTACCGATTGTGTTGAAATTCAGTTTCCATGTGGGTAATATGCAGATCATGCATTATTATTAAAATTGTTGACCTATCTAGTGCCAGCCAATCTTGCCAATCTAGTGCCAGCCAATTTTGCCTCATATAGGAGATGCTGATTTCATATTAATATATAAATCATGCATATGATAGTTTTCATTTTTATACACCATAATTATTTACTTTCTATATATTGTTATTATCATTATTATTATTTTTAGGAAAACTGATGTATATAGCCTAAGTGCTTGCTGTTGCTCTTTGATTGTATGATATACACGATTCTCAATTTCTTTTACATGGCATCAGAGCGGTTCTAATGTTCCACCAAGCAAATAACAGAATCGATCAACACCACCACAGAGGCAACCTCCAACCGTAAAGTGTCAAGCAAAAATGATTCACTATATTACCAACTGAGCAACTCCGATAGGCCTGGAGATCAATTGGTGAGCCATCCTTTGAAGGGCACAAATTATTCCACTTGGAAAAGAGCCATAACAAATGCCTTGGTTTCTAAACACAAAATGGTGTTTGTTGATGGAAGACTACCAAAGCCACCAGAGGGTGATCCTAATGAAGAAAGCTGGACTACTTGTAACTCGATGGTCATGTCGTGGATCTTGAATTCCTTGAATGAGGAATTGCACGACAGTGTTATATATCACGACAACGCACAAGGCATGTGGAGAGAGCTAGAGGAGCGTTTTTTTGCAAGGAAGTGGCCCTAGAATATAGGAGATTAAAAGAGAAATTGTAAACACCCGTCAAGGCGATATGTCCATTTCAACATATTATGCCAAAATGAAGAGTCTTTGGGAGCAACTCAACACCTTCTTAAAACCACACATGGCTGGCTGCAGTGGTTGCACATGCGGTGTGGCTGCAAAGGAGAAGGAAGAAGAGCGGCTTCACCAATTTGTGATGGGACTCAATGATTCTTTTAGCGTGGTAAGAACGAATGTGTTATGCAAGGACCCTCTGCCAAGCTTGTCAAATGCTTATTCTTTATTAACCTCAGAAGAGGTCACCTTGGAAAAACTACCTACTACACAATCGGCGGCATTCAAAGTCAATGCAAATTGGAAGCAAAACAAGAAAGCTAAGTACTGCGAGCATTGCAAGAAATCTGGGCATATTAAAGAGAATTGCTTTGAAATTGTTGGCCATCCACCAAATTGGCAAGGGAAGAAGAAAGGAAAGGCAGTGGCTAATGCAGTTGCCCATGACAATGAGGGATAGCCTAAGCAGCACAAAATTCAAGCAACAACTCTATTGCCAGAGCAAATAGAACAACTCTTAGCATTGTTGGGAAGGGAGAATTGAGCCAATCCAACAGTGAATTTCATTGGTAATGCAATCAAAACGAAATGGATTATAGATAGTGGCTTTCGATCATGTTATCTCGAATGCATCATTGCTAAAACGGAGTCAAAGACCAAAGAAACCAATCACCATTTCCTTGCCAAATGGAAAGGGAGTGGAAGTTGGTTTGATAGGAGAAGTGAACGTCAATGACAACATTTGCTTAAAAGATGTCTTTTATATACCAGATTTCAAGTGCAATTTAATATTTGTGAATAAGTTGGCAAGAGATTGCAATTGTTCCTTTGCATTTACATCTTCTACTTGTGATGTGCAGGACCTTACCACCAAGAGGATGATCGCAAGGGGTAGCCTAAAGGGGGGGTCTCTATTTCTTGTGTCAAGAAAATGAAGCATGCGTGAATGCAGTTAGATCAACCATTGAAGCTGATATTTTACATAAAAGATTAGGTCATGCTCCGTTTGCTATTTTAGAAAATGTATTTCCTAATTTTGCTTCTAAGAAAAATAAGGATGATATTCCATGTGATGTATGCCATCGTGCAAAACAATCTCAAAGCACCTTTCCTATTAGAAATAATATTTCAAAAACTATTTTTGATTTAGTTCATGTGGATACATGGGGGCCTTATAGTGTCAAACTCAAGAAGGGTATTCTTATTTTTTTACTATTGTTGATGACTGTTCTCGTAGCACTTGGCTGTACATGATGAGAACCAAAGCACAGGCACCAATTCACTTTGAGCACTTTGTGAAAATGGTGTACACGCAATTTGGCCTTCGAGTAAAAGG
>CAMOHE010050219.1:10477-57220 GCA_946598075.1 Artocarpus hirsutus
TTTAATATTTTAGTTGAATATTTTGATCATGTGAACAACATTATGTAAATTCAGCTATGTTTGTAATTTTGCGGCCTTACTTCAATTAGGCTTGTAAGTTTGATGTTAATGTATTTTAACAATTTTTTAAGTATAATTCCAATTGTGTTTAAGATGACAGATTTATCTTCTTTATATTAGTGGAACTAATATTGCAAATGCATCTAATTATAAAATACCAATCTTTAGAAGTATTAAGTTTGTATTTAAATTATTTCTGTCCATTGGTGAAAATATAGTTTATGGATATTAGTCATGATTATTGACATGTCATAGTAAATCCATCAAAACTACTCATAAAGGTGGATAAATTAATAATATCAACTTATGAGTTAATAGTAGGAAGAGGTCAAGAAACATCACAAACACTTAAAGTTTACATGTTTTATATTATATTCGACAATTAATTCCTATGTAATATTATTTCATATTGTTTTATCTTTCTTATAATGAGTATGTAACAAAATCTTAGAATTATAATCAATAATTATCTATTATACTGTGTGACATACTCGAACAGAAAGGTAATTTTTTTCATTTTCAAATTAGTTTATATTAAGCAATATTGATTGCTTTTGGCATTTTGTAAATTTCAACTTAAAAAATAAATTTGTTTTCAATATTTTTTGTCAGAGTATCTAAATATTATTTGTAAGACATGACTACTGTACAATTCTATCCACATTGAGATTTTTTTTTTATTTTTTTTTTGTCCCTGGCTATAGTTGTCATTGACTAAGTTTTTTTTTGATGGGGTGTCTTTTTTTTGGTGTTTCTTTCTCATTCAGGCGTTCGTTTGATATGAGAGATGGAGAGAGGGATGCAGAGAAAGAAGAATGAACAATGTGAGGAATGGAGAGGATTATAGTAATTTTTTATGTTGTTTGGTAAGAGGAATAGAGAGCTAAAATGATGGATAAATAGATATATATTTAATTACTATATTATCTTTTTTATCATTTTCTAGTAAATTTTTTAAGGATAAAATAGTCTTTTCAAACCTTTAAAGAGTGGATTTTATGAATCCCTCCATAAGTGGTAGGATGCAAAATGGTGGGTCTAGAAGGATAAGGTCTCTTTTCATCTCTCCCTTCCCTTCATCTTTCCCTCTAACCAAACAAAGGATTGGAACTTTCCCTCCCTCACCCTCCTTTCCTTCTTCTCTCCTACCAAACATAACCTTAAACAATATGAGACAATGTGTCGTACTATTGCAAAATAACAATGGTGTGTATATAATATTAAGGCATGTTTGTTTCACATATTTAACCAACTTTTTAGATTTCAATCTTTAAAATTTTTTTGATACGTATTTGTTTCTCCCAAAATTCAAATCAAATGAATCTTTTGAATCCAAGTTTTCAGAGTTTTACTCCATTTTGAACTCTTTTAGACTCAGATATTGGTATAGTAAAAGCTGAAATTATCTCTTCTTTTTTTTAGAAAAAGAAATCCTAACTTTTTCGTTTTATATTTGATTGAGATGATTATTTTTTCATTACGTTCCTAATAAAGAAAGGAATAAATCAAGATCTATATTGCATATTTTTTAAATCATGAACATTAAGATTTTGTTAGATTTGTTAAAAAATAAAAAATATTTTCTACAAATTCAAATTTTATTTCTTATTCAGATTGACACTTTAAATGCACATCTAAACATCAATTTAGATAGCAATTTAAATTACTAGTTTCAATGATACAACTTAAGTCAACACAATTTAAATTTATTTATGAAACGGACCCTCAAGAATTCTCCATACAAAAACACCTGTATAAACGTGTCGCAAGCAGGCAAGACGACAAAGGTTTTTCTATACATTATGCTTCCCCCTTTTCCCTAAAAAACGACAATATGAAAATGAATAGAAAAAACTACATGTCGTCCTCAACTAAACGACAATGCACATAATATGACAAAAGCTAAAGGCCAAAAAAACACAAGAGCTTTTGCCGCTTTGTTGGCTCTCACTTTCCCGCCAAAAACCGTGTCATTCCCTCATTTCCCGATCTCTCTTCGTCCTCTCTCTCCTCTGGATGTTTCTGACCTCGCCATGGACATGGACATGGACATGGATATGGATATGGATATGGATGTTCCTCTTCCAGACGAGCTCGAGTTGCTTGAAGAAAGCTATCGCATCCACGACCAAGAACTACACTTCCAAGATCTGGACCCACCGGAACCCTACTCCTACGACGACGACGAGGAAGAAGAGCCCGCCCAAGCCAAACCACCGGCCGCCGACGACTCTTCGCCGTCTGCCGAAACCCTAAGCCACGGCCACAAGCGCTCGCGGTCCTCCGATGGTACCGATGCGTCGGCTTCTGAAAGATCCGGGCCGTCGGATGAGAAGCGCAGCAGGATCGGCGAGGATGAAGAAGAGGAGGAGGAATGGCTTCGGTACTCGCCGTCAAAGGTGAGCGACCCCGTTGTGGAGGAAACCGGAGGTAGTGCGGTGGAGGAGACGCTCGTGTGGAGGTTTGCGTCGGACATCGACGGCGATTTCATTCCCGTGACTGCTCCGAGCGGCGGAGATAGGGTTTATGCGAAGATGAGTAGAGAGGAGAGGAGCGAGCGCCGCGAGAAATTGAACTTAAGAACGCAATCAGGAGGTTAGGCTTTGCTGGTTTTCTTTTTTGGTCAAATTATAGTCCACTATTTGGTTTCCGGGAAAATATAGAAAATTTATGCATACCGAGGATTGTAGTGTACTTATGTTAGCATCTGCAAGCTTAAGTGAGGCTTTGGAGTTATTTTTGTTATGTAGATTTCAAAATTCCTCTATATATAGGATTATGTTTGTTCTTTCAGGTCTTATAGTGGAACCAATCAGTGTTCTGTTGCAAAAAGTTGAGCAAGAGGCTTTCGCTAAGGTATCTATTCTGAAATTTCAATCCCTCTCTTGTAGTATCTGTAAGTGGATAAATTGGAAAAAATTTCTGTCTGTATTTGACTTTGGGTTAAGACTTTGTTATAGTAATGCCCTTTTGACCACGGCCTTGATTTGATGAATTACACATGGTTCATTATTTTCAAGTGCCAAATGCCTTTGCCTTTGGCAATGGACACCGTTTGGACAAAAAATCTCTATCCCAGTAACTTTTTTGTTTTGTTTTGTATGCCTCATAAGCCACAGAATATTAGCTGAAAGACACGCATAGTGTTTAAGTCTTCTTTGTTTTTTGATACCCTGCAACCTCCCCCAAAAGCCCCACCAACCCAGACCCCCTGGTGCCACTAGATTAAACGATGTTAGGTGTGTTCAAGTCTTCTACATGTTTCAGTTGCTGATGAACTTTTGGCTTTAATAGCAAAAGGTGGGTTATTCTTATGATCTCTAATGCTTAAAGGTGAGATTTTAAAGGTTACTTATTAATAATGAAATGTTTTATCAAAATTTCTCAAAATCATTCCTTTAATGCTGCAGGCCTTACAAGCTAGTGCTGGAGACCAGAACGATTCAGTTCCTGCTGAAACACCATTAGTTCATGAACAACTTTGGGTGGATAAATACGCTCCAAATTCTTTTACTGAGCTCCTTAGTGATGAACAAACAAATCGGGAGGTGTGTTCTATTGCTTTGTCATCTTTGTAAAACTCATAAAAATTTAAATCATGCAAGGCACATGTTGAAACGACTTAACAATAGGATTTATCTCACTGCAGGTCCTCCTATGGTTAAAACAATGGGATTCCTGTGTTTTTGGTTCTGAAGTTAGGAGTACTTCAACTGAGGTTTTGTCTGCTTTGAGAAGACATTCATCTGTCAGTCAACATCAGAAATTTTCCAATTCTAATTTTCAAAGGAAGAATAGAGGACCAAGATGGAATAAAGAAAATTTTAGACAGTCTAATGATTTTGATCACAAATCTACTGATATTGATAAAAATAATACTAATACAAAAGGCATTCAGGATTTGTGGAACAAGAAGTCAAGATCTACTGGTCCGTCAGAACAAAAGGTTTGACCTTTTCTTTTCTCTTTCTTGTCCTTTTTAAAAAAATATGTTTTGGTAAATTGAACATAATACTGTAAATGCATACTTTTCTTAATTTATGCCGAAGTCAATCCATATGCTGCAGATCTCCCTTGTGTTATTGCTGACAATCAATTCCAATTCAGTTCTAAAATATGATACCTTGCTGATTGGACTAATGTTTCTGCTGTGTGCTCAAGTTGGTTATTTGCGTATCTTGTCCACAATTCTCTATGTTACAGTTGTCACTTATGAGATTAGGAATGAATATTTTGTGTGTAACGAATCTTGTTTGATTTTGAAACTTAACATGGCTAATTTAGTTGGATTTTCTTGTATTTAAGTATGAAACTTAATTTATGCCATAGTCAATCTTGTATTTAAGGTTGATTTGGTGGATGCCTAGAATGTTTTCCTAGGGGAAGAGTCTTTGGGTCTTGCATCTCCAATCTGCTAGTAATAACTTTCGGATGATTCATAGTAGCTTAACTGAAATACGAAGATGTCAAAGTGAACTGAGATCAATTTGGTTTAATGTAGTTCTGTTTATATGCCTTATAAGAATTGTGTTAAGCTATATATTCTTTATTCGGCAAGCTTGGTGACCTTGAAGCAGTAATGCAGGAATGAAATTAAAAAGAATTCAACCAAGCAGCCTGCACCTTCTAGTAGAAGTGCTCAGGGTAAATTTGAAATAATGAAATCAAAGTAAATCCTGTTTATTATTGTGTATTTTTGAAATATGTCTAATACAATGCTGATTTCTGTCACGTTTTCACTAATTGCATACTCTTATCTTATAAAGATATGGCTACTGTTGTGGTTCCAGTTTAAGAATCACGTCAACATTGCTTTTGTAATCAGCAAAGTTTACCTCTTCCTGTCAGCTTTTTTGGAATACATTAGTACCAAAAGTTTTTGAACCTTGCAGATACTTTTACTTTGTGGTCCCCCAGGGCTTGGAAAGACTACACTCGCACATGTTGCTGCGAGGCATTGTGGATACCGTGTGGTAGAGGTAACTTGTTTACTTTTAGTTGGACAGTACATAAGTAGTAGAGAAATGTTGTTTCATTTTGTTGGTTATCCACGTAAATATGGGTGCTAGTACCATATTATGTTTCAATTATAGGATTCGTGTTGGAACATCTCCTTTTCTTTGTTAGTGTCCTTGAATTTCATATCACTTAATATGTCATGTAGTCAACTTAGATCTGCACACAGGCACATACGTATGAACAATATAGAATATATTGGTTATATACCTTGGATAAGCTGATGTTCCCTTGCCATTGTGATTATCCTTTTGGCTTTGGGTCTCTCTGCTGTTTGTGTTTATGCATGCAGCCGTGCACATGCATGTTGTCCTAGTTTCTTTTCTTTCCTTTATTCCATTGAAAAGCTTCTTTTCGCTTGATAAGTATTTTGGTGCTTGTAGATTAATGCTAGTGATGATCGGTCTGCATCAACAATCGAAGCAAAAATCCTCGATGTCGTTCAGATGAACTCTGTTACAGCAGACTCGAGGCCCAAGTGCTTGGTTGGTTTTACGTTAAGGGCTGCTCTTTTTTGTGGTAGTATGCATGTGAAAAAAAGGAGAAAATAACTGAACTTTCTGTAGGTGATTGATGAAATAGATGGAGCTCTTGGTGATGGCAAAGGTGCTGTGGAAGTTATTCTAAAGATGGTAATTTCATGATTCTATTTTGGCCAGACAGTAATTTATGAAATTTACTGGGGGCACACACATTTCTGCTGATTATTGTAAAATGTTATTTACTGGCTTTTCTTATTCTCCTTTTTCTAATGAACAGTGATGGTGGTGATCATCATCATCATTCTCTCTCCTTTTCTTTATTGCCCCTGCCCCCCTCCTGCTGAAACAGTTCCTTCTTGCTTGGTGTGGAGTGTGAACATTCTGTGATTTAATTTTTTTATTATGCTTGTTATTACAAATATTAGTTGACAAAAATCTAGGAACATTAACCTTTAATTGCTGCAGCTCTATTCTGCCGTTCCATGTCCAAGCCAAAATAAGTAAATTAAGTTGTAAACTAATTTGTTTGTGTTTGTACTTGTGTGTTTCAAAACAGGAACTCATAATTAGATTTCAGAATATAATTTTTGTTAATTCAAGTCCTCTACAAAATCTCTTTGCATGTTCAAGCTGCAATATAGTTTTTTGAGCTGTAAGGTTGATTTAATCAATTTATGACATGTCACACATCTAGTCTTAAGATCTGTGTACACATGTTACTACCGATGAGGTATCTTGGTTTTTTAAGAACACTCATAGGTATTCATGAAATCGAGTACTATGTATAAATGCGATGTATTGATTCCTTTACTTGTAGGACCTTGTAACCAAATTTGATTCCATTTACTGAGATGACGTTGGTTGTAGCTCTTTCATGATTGTAATAACTTGGTTCTCTTCCTATATCTTTCATGGAAGGTGTCTGCTGATAGGAAGTCTGATACCGGGAAGGAGAATGCAGCTAAAGAAGAAAATCCACCAAGGGTATCAACAAAGAAGGGGCGTAAAAATGAACCTCTGTCAAGACCTGTGAGTTTTCAGTGGTTATCTGTAGCTTAGCTTAACCTTTTATTATTTCTTTTTATAATTTTTTTTCCTGCAAGGAGTTTTAATAAATTGGCTGACTCTGTAGGTGATCTGCATTTGCAATGACCTATATGCACCTGTCTTAAGACCATTGCGGCAGGTAGCAAAGTAAGTCTTTCTCATTGTCAGTTTTCAAGATATTGCAGCCAAAATTATTGCTAAATTGAGAATTATACAACATTGGGGTAGAGTGCTTCCTTCTGTTTCTCCTTTGAACTTTGATATTGACGCATACTAATTCTGTGCTTGTTTATGACTCTGACAGAAGACTTTGAAGTAGGACATGTTTTCACGTTATTTTGCTCTATTGGTTCCAATTTTCGTGAGCTATTAGCTTGGATGAAATGCATTAATGTTCTTAGATTGTTGAAGATCTTTGCCCTCTAGCTTTATAGTCTTTTTTTCTTTTACTAAAGTTTTCCTGTTTCTAGTAAGAATATAGACCTTTATCATCAGTGTCTCATATCTTTCTCATGTTCATTGTTTAATGTTATTAGCATGACGAAAATACTTGTTTCTTTACAGGGTTCATGTGTTTGTTCAGCCAACTGTGAGTCGTATAGTGAGCAGGTGTTCCTTGACTACAGTTTATTTGCTTTTATTTGGATGTGTTTTTATTGCTTGTCCCATAGTTCTCATATTAGGTCTATGATCCTGAATTTATTTATTTATTTATTCCATTGGTAATCACAGGCTCAAATACATATGTAACAAGGAAGGAATGAAAGCTAATTCCATCGCACTCACTGCACTTGCTGATTACACAGGTGAATATATTATTCCTTGACTAAGACATACCATAACAACTAGGATAAAATTGATCGTATTCTATTTGTGTTTTTTCCATACAGATGCTTGATGTGTATTGTCTCCAGTTTTTGATCCTCCATTCTAAAAGTCAATGCTTATTATGTCATATCTTCTACAACTTTATCTGTGTTTCTTTTATCCGTCTTCTATTTACTTCAGCCTTCGTTTTGCAGAATGTGACATACGCTCATGCTTGAACACTCTTCAGTTCCTCCATAAAAAGAAAGAAAATCTTAATATGGTAAAAATCAGATAGTGCTATCACAAAGGATGTCAAAGGCATTCGTTTATTTCTTGATCTTATCTTGCTAGATGGTGATCATTGATTCTTTTTGTCGTTTTTCTTCCACATGTTGGAATGCAGTTGGAGGTTAGTTCTCAAGTGATTGGAAGAAAGGATATGTCAAAAAGTGTCTTTGATGTCTGGAAGGAGGTAAGATACCACTGTGGAATCCTTTTAATGTGGTCTAAAAGTACTAGTATAACCGCTGTATCTTCTTACATTTGGTGCCCGTACACTCTTTAGGTTTTCCAAAAGAGAAAATACAAACGGGAAAGTAGGTCTAATATTAGCAGCCAGGCTGCGTCCAATGAATTTGACTTTCTGCATTCTCTCATTTCAAGTCGGTAGGTAGCCAATCAAGTAACTATTCTATATACCTCTCTCTTGGTTTTCTTTTTTTCTGACTGGCTTACTGGTAAATTGGTTTGCAGCGGTGATTATGATTTGATAATGGATGGTGTACATGAGAACATTTTGCAGCTCCATTATCATGATCCAGTGATGCAAAAAACTGTAAGCGACTTGATATGAACTTATTGAATTCAGCCAATTTGGTAAGGATAAAAAGAAGTTTGACTTCTTACCATGTTCTTTGAAGGTTAAATGCTTGAATTGTCTTGGCATTTCTGACCTTCTGCACCAATATAGTTTCCGCACGCAACAGATGCATCTTCTTGGTAAATTGTATATTGCTACTGTTCAAGTGTTCTCTATTTGACAATAATACTCCAAATGTTTTTCAATTTTAAATTTCCTCAGGACCTTAATAATTTTCTTCTCTTTTATATAGCTTACCAGCCAGCTTTGGCAATTACTGTACATCGCTTTGTGGCCCAAGTCCAGAGACCAAATATCGAATGGCCAAAGTCTTATCTCAGGTATCTCTGACCCTGCCAGGGGTAAAATAGGAGCGGTAATTTTTGCTTACTAACTTGAATATATGAAAAATGCAGATACCGAACGATGTTGACAGAAAAGACGGACACTTTGAGGTCTTGGTACTGCACGATTCCACCATATATTTCAAGGCATTTATCAATTAAGTCTTTCGTAGAAGAGGCAGTCTCATTACTATTGCACATTCTTTCACCACCAACTTTACGACCAGTATGTCACTTTAACTAAAGCTATGCTTTTGAAATTCCGTTACCCTCTTATTTTGTTTCAATTTCTTTTCCCCTTGTAAAATTCACTTTTTAGTTCAAACTATTACAACAATTTTTCAAGCAGATCATTAAGTATTTTGAGTGGGAGTTTATGCATTTTCACTTTCTATCTTGCTACTTTGAATTGATTATTGCCGACTGTAGACGTCATTTTGACTAAATCAGTCTAGCTCTCTATATACTGTTTGCCAAATTTCTCCTTTTTGCCTTTTTCTAAGAATTATTCGTTCATAAATTTGGTGAAATTTTGACTTTTTGAAATTCATTTCATTATTGAAATATTTCTTTATGATGCATACGCTTGTGGGCTTCCACTTGTTGCCACATTGTTGCTCTGGTAATTTTGGCCTGTGGGAAACATAATTTTGAGTGCTTCCAAGTTTCTTTACGTATAATCATAAAATTTTACTTCTTACCTTATCTAAACTAGTGTTAATTTTATTTTCTATTTTTTGCTTATTGTAATGTGTATATGATCATAAAATTTTACTCATTACCTAAAGTGCTGTTATTTTATTTCTGCTCATTGTAATGTGTCTGATAAAATATGGCACTTTTGCAGGTGGCGCTAAACTTATTATCAGAAAACGAGAAGAATGATCTGGATCAGTTAGTTAACAAGATGGTATCTTATTCAATAACATATAAGAACGTGAATTTAAACCCTCTGTCCAGTGACCGGAACAATGAAGCGACTTCAGATTCCTTGGGGCTAGCTTTTGATCCCCCAATTACTGACTTTGTTAAATTCAAGGTTTCAGTCATTTTACCTTTAATTATTTGGGTTTGCTGCTGTTATAACTCGTCTGATTCTATTTTCTTCCAAGTTTACAGGGCTATAGGTCTGGTCATTATGTTCTTGCCTTAGCAATGAAGCAGGTGTTGGTGCATGAGGTAAGCGTTGTGTGAGTAAATTTTTGTTGTTTCTAAAATATCTTTGCATGATATGCTTTTTCTAATGGATTAGTTATTGTAATCTAAAACTGCCCGCTGCACATATTGGTCTTCATAAACTTGCATTAGGAAAAGCCAGTCTCATATCAGTTCTCCAGACATCATCTTCATGTTACACTGCTGGTGTTTCTATAAGCTCCAGATGCACTTCTAACCATTTTAAATGTCATAATTTGCTTCTGAGTCTTTTTCTGTGCCGTATACATATTAGGCTTTTATATCGGCACAGGCTTTAGGATAACCGTTGCTCTAGTTTTTGATCTTTGAATTGGTCCATCCTCTTTGCAAATTTGAGTGGTTGAATGCTGCTTTACCCCTCGGGCATGAGGGTTTTTCTTTTCTTTTTTTTTTTTTTTGGTTAAACTGATATAATAACCCTTATAATCGTTTGCATTTTAGGTTGAAAAGCAAAGGATCCTGCAAGCAAGTACAGCAAGATTTGGGCATTTAGTAGATGGACGTAACAAGGAAAATGAAGCTCTTTTAGGGGAGGAAGCTAGCAGACTGAAACCTGATAAAGCTAATCATGCTGGTCCTTTTGCTAAAAGCGTTGAGAAAGCCTCAAGGCATTTTAATGCCAGTATGCCTGCCACTTCATGTAAGCCCGATTCTAGCAGAAATTCTAGCACAGAAAGTTTGAAATTGAAGTTCTCTGGAGGTACAAGACGATCTTCTATTGGCTCGTCTAATTTCTTTGACAGGTAAAACAATTTCACTCTCTAAATACCGTTGTACCTATTAACATTGCATATACAGTTTCTTCTTTTCATCAAAAAACATTTCTGGTTCTATTTGTCGCTATTACAGTTGTATTTTACCGTGTCTGCCTCAAGTGATCGAATTTATTTGTCTGAGGTTCAATGAAAATAGTAGTTGTATGCTAAGCAACGAGAAAACTTAATAATGTATTAGAGGTGAAATTATCTATTGCAAGTTAGTACGCCATACTTATTAGTTATGTTGCAGGCCATTTTCTCTCACCTCTCATGTTTTCTTGAAATGCCAGGTTTAGAAAGCTTAGTAAAGATTCTCAGAATGCTGATAACGCCATGCGGAAGGAAGAAACCTCAGAGAGAGATTTACGTCCAGTGCTATTTAAATTCAATGAGGTACGTGAATATTTACTCCTTTACTCTTTCTTTCACTTTTTCTAAGTTCCAATGTAGCTGATATTAGGCTTACATTTGTGTGTACTTCTAGTTTTAGAAATTAAAATAACTAATTGCTTTTGGTATGCAAATAGCATCATGCAATTTTAGTTCCTTTCAAATTTGAAAATAATATGATACCTATTTTCTTGGAAGGGAAATTTCGGGTTTATTAAAACGACAAGTCTTCTGTTTTTATATGTGAATTAGGTTCTATTGTCCCACTGCAAATTTTAATGGTCTGGTTTTCTTTTTTCACTTGCTGCACTTGCACATTAGGTTCTCTCCTTGAGATTCTGTAGTCTTCTTGTCTTCCATAGTATAGTCAGGACCCATAAAGCTCACACTTTTCTTTCTGCTGATAAATTTAAGGAGAAAAGAGAATTGAAAATATGTTTATAAATATGTTATAACTGCTCTACCCTTCCCATTTTTCTGACGCATGCAAGTGCATTTTACCATGGATACACTAGCAACCAGGTTGGCTTCAAATAATATGATTTATAATGGTTGAAACAGTTCTGTCGGTTCCGAATCTTTTTACTCTTACCAGTACTTCCAACTCTTAATTCTTCTTGTTTTCTTTCTTTCATGCAGGGTTTTACGAATGCAGTAAAAAGGCCAGTTCGCATTCGCGAGTTTCTGCAATGATGAATCATCGTTCTTGTAATCAAGATGGAGATTCTTACCAACGATGAAACTAAGAGCAGAAGCTAGAACGAGATGCTTTGTTTTTCTATTTCATATTATCCCACACCCCTCTCCTCTTTGTATTTATATGTATTCGGATCTTAGGAAGAAGTGTGTGTAATACGAAAATCATCCGATGGACACAAAATTTTACAAGTTATGCATTTAAAGAATTTACATGCTTAAAAGCATAACATAACAAACAGTTCTATTCTACTTTTAATTAGAACGTTTCATAAACTAGTTTTCTACACTTTCTACAGCCCTTCATTAGAGTTCATAAAATCTGGACATTCCTACCAGAGGCACTCTAATTGAAATCCACAGCAAAGAAACACTAAAGGAATTGGAAACCAGTCCTGCCCACACATACACAATGGTGGGAACCCTTCCTCTCCTTCCCATCAACCCTTTGGCAAAAGGGTACCTATGAGCCAAAACCCAGAAGCTGAAGAACAACCCTCCCAAGGGCTTGTTCCATTGTGGTATCACCCTATACAACGTCCTTGAGCACCGAATCACAGCAGCAACAATGTTCACCACAATGATCGCTAGAGGCATTATGAACAGGCTCGTCCATTTCACCAAATAAAGATCAGCGTACACATCCTCTTCGTCCTCTCCAGCTGATTTGGAAGTCAGCTTGAAGGAGATCTCAATCCCGGCAATGATCTTAAGCAAGCCTTGAAGCACCACAACGTGGTGGGTGCTGGTCCCTCCAATTACCCAAAACTGCTCATTCCTCCACCACTCTTCGAGGCCGATGCCGGACCACTTCACTTCCAGGAGTGAGATGAGTGTGAGACACACCGTGATAGCACAAAAGTAAGAGAGGAAAGCCACGTTGAGGCCTTGTCCTATGAACTTTCCTGACAAAAGAGACAATGCAGGGAGAAAGCAGTAGATGACGAGGAAGATTGACGTGAAAGGATAAATGCCGACGTTGAGATAGGTGATTCGTTGGAGGAACTTGAGGCGGCGGGTGCTGAGTAAAGCATTGTTATGGGAGAAGAAGATCTCGACTGAGCCAGTAGCCCAGAGGAGGACCTGGTGTAGCTGGTCAGTGAGGTTGATCGGAGCAGTTCCACGGAAGGCATCACGCTTAGTCATGCAGTAGGCTGACCGCCACCCACGGTTGTGCATCCGGTATCCAGTCACCACGTCTCCAGTGACAGCCATATATCCAGCCTATTCTGCGCCCACCCCCACCCAAAACTCGGTCTTGTCCTCGTACGTGTTTTCAAAGAAAACCAAATTGTGTTAAATTTCATGTTAGATAGTCAATTGGTTCTTGTTTTCCTGACGTTATAAACTTTGTTTTTGTTTTACCATAAACAAGTTTATGTGATATGCAGAGAGCATTTTCGTGTAAATTTTAACTACTATCAAATTAAAACACTCTACAACACTTTATTATATTTACAAAATTTATCAAAATTACAAATTAAGAGACAGCTTATCAAATTGTGAAAATTTAGAAGCCAGGGAAGTACAAATAAGTTCAAGAGACTACAACAGGTAAATTACCAGCAGGAGATGACGGCAACAGCTTCAGCGATGGTGGGGGCATCGAGGGGAGGACGGGGCAGGAGAAGGGCGCCAGGAGGGCGGCCATTCTTGACGGAGTTGTGGTCGGCGAGAGGGCGTCCTTGGAACTCGGCAATGGGGATGGACTCGGTAAACATGGTTAAATTTCCAAACTTTGGAAGGTTAAGGTCAGGGTGTGCAGTTAGAGGCTGAGTGTCCGATTCTTCATCTATCTCGGACTCTCTGTCCATCTGCTGGTAATTTGGAGCTGCCGTTTTGATTTGGCCGAACATGCCAAGGTACTTGTTCGCCCTTGGAGGATGGAAGCCGTAGAGTGCGAACCGCCGAAACATGCAGCCTGTTCCGACGTAGACCGGGCCCTGGAGGCCGTCCAGGGTTCTCATGTTTCCTGTTCCAACAAAATGGTGGTTTCTCTCGTTGAGCGACCAAGTGAGGCATAGGTACTAGGCACTACCTTTTAAAAAAAGTACGAGTGAAAAACAGAATGAAGAAAAGTATGAGTGAAAAACAGAATGAAAATGTAATTAGTCGTAGTGAAATCAAAAGGCAATTTTTTTTGTCAAGATCATAAGTTTATACTAACCTTTGTATTTGTCATCAAACACTGGTATTACAAAATGTTCATATATAATCACACATGGAATTGAACGATATTGTAATTTTTGGGGGAGAGAAGTAACATATGTCTTTCCAAAAGGGGAAAAAAAATAAACTTTAACCCAAATGCTCATGCAAGGTAAAGATTTAAAATATATATTTCCAATGTGACCATACTTATGAATTATCATAAATAGAGGGACAACTTAAAACATGGAGGAATGGTGTATGGCCCTGGACGTTCAAAAATGAAGAAGTCATGTTGTGATAGAGCAAACATCAAATTATGATAAAGTTTTAGTACATTACCATCAAAGAAGACAGTGTTGTGATTTGCATAACGGTCAGACCGATCGATCCTTTCAAATCTCTGAGGGAACTGTATGTAACAAATTCGGTCCCCTCTGCGGTCCATCATGAAGCACATTCCTTCCTTGTATCATGTTATGATTCTTATTTCTACGTATTACATGTCGAACTAATATTTTTCGAAAAAGTGTAACTAAACCTCTAGCTACATGTTCAAATTTTTCAAGAAAAGTGCTACATAATTGAATATATTTAGTGCTACCAACATTATAAAGTGCAATCCTAAATGGATGTGTACCTAGGCCTCACCTTAATTACAATGCATAATTTGGACAAATAACAACATTTCTGGTTCCATATAAGATTTTGAAACCAAGTTCACCCACTTTTATCCCATACATACCTGCAAGATACCAGCATGATCTCCCCTGGCATGATCAGCTGAAGGGGTGAGCCATGTACCAGGCCAATGTGTCCCATCTGCCGTCCAAGTTGCCTTTCTCTCTCGTATAAGCTTCTTCTCCTTGGCCTCCTCTCTTAAGTTGTACATTTCACTTCTCTTCCTAATCGCCTTCAGTAGACCGTTGATTCTAACTTTAAACTCATCGTATTCTCTTTTGATCCAACGCCGATCCTTGACGAAATTGAGTTGTTTCTTGTTCTCAGTGGGGTCGGTTTTGGAGTTGAAGTAACTATCTGGGTTTCTTGGCTCTATGCTGTGCTTTCTACAGAAGGGTACCCAAACCTATGCATGATTAGCAAATAAGTGAACATATTGGATAGGGTGACATATTAGAGCTAAAACAAATTTGGACCTTGTTATGTAAAAAAAAAAACAGCAAAGATCTTTGTTACGAAAAATAGTTTGATAGAAACAAAGAAAAAGAACATACGCATATTTACGTGGAAGTTCGAGACGGAAAAAACCGCAGCTAAAGGAGAAGAAAATTATTAAACTCAAAAAGATTATAAAATGGCTGTGATTAAAGCGGCTAAAAGTTGATACTCTAATGCAATATATAGGCATAAACAAAACTCTAATATGTGATAGGCCTAATCCCTGCACTACCACCACATAGCTCATGAAATTCTATATTTGTTCTTTTACTACAATTGTCACACCGCAAGTTTTTCGGGTCTAGCGAAACTGAATTCAAGTTACCATATTCTAACAATCTTTTTTTCTTTAAAAAAAAAAAATATTAAGGTGGCAATAAAAATGTTGAGTTACAAGGGTGTGACAAAATTAAGTTAGTAATATTCGCTTGACATGTTTTGAGGAAGACATATATCTCTTGAGGTTAGACAATCTAAAGGCTGAAATTGTTTTTTCTTGATAATTTTGTTCATATGAATTTTGGTTCAATGAACCTAACGAGACCTGAGAAAATTAACTACCTTAGCCATGGCCTCAAAGGTGAGTATAGCACCTCCATCATCCGAAATGTAGCATGAGATCTTCTCAATGGGGTAGTCAACTGCAAGGATGGAAAGAACGGTGTTTGCAGTGACTAGAGGAGGCTCCTAATCGGGGTCCCCAGTCGAGACAAAGATGTCGACACCAGGGAGGTCGGACCTGCCGTTCAGGTTGGACGTAGAAGGCTGCTTGAACTTGTCACGGAGGCCGACGAGATCAGTGGCGCGGTTGATGGGGTTGAGCTTTGGGAGGATGTCCAAAAGCCATGAGAAGGAAAACCAAACTTCACATGCAATGGACATGCCCCAATGCCACATTGCGCCTGTGTTTGGCTTCTGGATTCGCCATGTTATGAAAAACACCAGTGCTACCATTCGGATCACCACCAACAACCTATTGAACAAAAAAAGATTGATTAAACTGTGGTTAGGATTATTATTATTATTAATTTATTATTATTATTATTATAAATATACGAGCATATCTAAAGAATTCAAAGTGTTCTATTAATTTAACAGAGTATTACAAAGCAATTAAAGTTGAAAGGAACTTATTGAAATACTTGAAGCAAGATTATACATATATATATACTTATAGTACATAATGTTGTAATATATCTTATATCATGATAAATTTAATGAATTTTTATGGAAATTTAATAATTTCTATATCATAATAAACTTCTCCTTAAGAAATGATCTAGATGTAGCTGTAACTAGTTTAAGTTTATAGGCGTTTGGAATTTTAGTTCCACCTCATTAATTACAATTGTAAACAAAATAAAACTTTCACCAGCTATAATAAAAAGTAAAAAAATTGCTACAGTTCTTAAAATTAAAACGTCAGCTACAACTAAAGTTCCAAACCACCTATAAGTATAAAGTTTGAGCGTCCAAAAGTAGACAAATTAAGAAATCCCTTAGTCGTAACTCTGTTCCATTCACGATTTTGCGTTATATATGAATAATTAGAAAATTAGTACAAAGAAAAGTTTTCCAACTTACACTTGACTTGTAACTTCTCTTCGCATTTGCTAGCTGTAGATGGTGAAATCTACAATCAAATATGAAAATGCTGATTTGGATTTGTAAGAATTTGTTCGAGAAACTTAGGTCCTCAAATCACCGTTAATTGGACCTATTAGCTTAAGTAATCGTGCAAGATCAAAGTACAATAACCAAAATAAATAATGCTGTAAAAACTAAAAGAATATCATACGCAGGATTTATAGTGGTTCACTCTATTAAAGAAGAGCTACATCCACTGTAATGCACTATAATAAAGATTTTGAGTACAAATTATAAGAGAGCAAAAAAGGGTGAGAGAGCAATTGGGTAGAGTTTTTGTACCTTTTTTTATGTATCTTGTACAATGAAACAACAATCCCTTTATATAGAGAATAAGGAGGAATCATGGCTCCCAAGCGTCTAGTGGAGTGGGACAATGCGCTGAAAGCAACTGCAATAGTGGGACACATGTTGATCTGTGATAGGCTATAAGAATCATGTCTCCCCCACGTTTCGGTTCATGATCAGACGTGTTAGTAACCGTCAGTTTGTGCTGATAACCGTCGACACGTGGCTATCGATCCGGTCGAACAAACACTTCAAGACAAATTTGAATTATCTCGAGTGGCCGATATAATCGAAGTGCTTCTTACCACGTACAAAGAATCGATCAAATCGAACTAAACAAAATGTCCATTCGATTAGCCTTACTCGCACCGATTGATTCTCTTCGATCTATTAGATTAGTTTTAACACTAGGTCATATGGGCTTGTAGGCAATTTGGGCCTAACTAAATTGCACCGCAATAGTTAGCCTCCCATTCCTTAGTCGATGTAATCGACTACAGGAGTGATTAAAGGTCAGGCTATAGTCTGACGACACGTCACCTTGATTGAAATCTCGCACCCGTGCTCGAATCATTATCTTTTCTCTTGAAATCGCGATCCTCAACTACTTGTAATGTGACGACCTGCCTTTTCGGGCAGTCACTTATCTTTCTTAAACATTGTTCTTAAGTATTGATCTTATTTACTTAGTAAGAAAAATATTGAATTAATTTTTTTTTTTGCTTTTAAACATCCTTTAAAACATACTTACAAGCTATTGCGACTTCGGTCGCATTTCAAGTTAAGACCTCGGTCAACACTTGACTTTAAAACCATTTTAAATCCTTTCTTAAAATTTAATAAGAAACATTAACTTTGTATTTATATAAAACATTTTGTAAAATATTTCTTAAAATTTTGAAACATTTCTTAAAACTTTGATCTTCTTATAGCTTTGAAAACTCTAAATCAAAAACCGGGAAACAATTTATTTGTACAGCGAAAACTTACTGTAGTGGTATTCAAACCCAAATCCTCGCATCTATCCTCCGCAGCACCTAGCTTTTCTAACGGGTCCTACTGGTCACCCATAAAACTACCTACAGCATGAAGCAACTTTTAATGAGCTTTCGTTCAGTAAGTTCAAACATAATCTCACAAATCACTTAAACATGCTTCAACAACTTCACTCATAAAAACCATTCTCTTAAAATGTTTTTCATAAATATTTCTAAAAACATTTTTCATAAACGTTTTCCATAAAATATTTCTGAAATGTTTTGCATAAATATTTTTCGTAAAACATTTCTTGAACATTTTTCTTATAACGTCGTTCATAAACCTTTTTTTGAAAACATGAAAATGTTTTTCATAAACATTTAACGTAAAACATTTCTCAGAGTGTTTTTAATAAAGTATAAATATTCCATAACAAGGAAAACAAGCAAAATTAAAATGTATGTTTTCATTCATGCTCAATTATGTACTTTTGATTATGAGCGTCTTATGAACATTCTTTTTTACTTAAACTTTTTATCTTTATTCCTTAAGTTTCCTTATCTTACTTTAACTTTCCATTCTTTGTTCCTTAACTTCCTTATCTTAGTTTAGTGTTCATACTAACATCATTAATTATGAGATCATAAACATGATGCTTCCCTTGCGGAAGACTTGAGACCATCGAACATCGAGGTCATATACCTCACATCAAGGAGGTCAAACTTTAACTTTACTTAAATATCTCACATCAAGGAGGTTGGTACGAAACTTTTGTTTTATCTTTACTTTACCTTTTTATTAACTTTAGTGAGCATATCAAATGCAATCATATTATATGCAAATACATTTGCAAATCATAATTGTTCACTTTGAAACTTATAGCATAACAAATGCAACATAAAACTAATTACTTAAACTATAAAACATTATGCATTTAAAAAAAATGCAAACATACTTTAAACATAATTATTGCAAATACATTGCAAACTTTTATTTGATCTTTTAAAACTTTATGCATATTATATGTAATCTTGCTTTAAAAATATGTTCCAAATTACGATTTGAACTTTAAAACCTTTTGCATAAAAAATGCAAACATTTTTTTAAATCAACTTGCATATCACTTGTAAACACATTTACAAACATATACATAAGTATTTGTAAATCATTTACTTCATGTTGTAGGTAAGATTTGAACTTATCCGGACTACACTCTAGCGTTCTCTATTCTGTTCATTTTCCTTTCATTAGTCGGCCTCTGTGTCCTGATCAAATGACAGCCGACTCATTAATTAACTTTCTTGTTATCACTCTACTCGATTGATAATAAAACATAAACATTAAACATTTATTCCTTTTCTCATAACCTGGTGTACTATTAGTTTACCATTCTCTTTATTTAATTTTGTAACCCACTGGGTTACCTTTCCCTTTGCTTAATTATATAACCTTCGGGTTACCATTCTTTCTGCTTAGCTCGGTAATTCCTTGGGTTACGTCCTTCTTTACTTCACTTTGTAACCTACTAGGTTACCTTTGTTTGACTAGAACATCCCTTATTAAATCTCCTGTCTCATGTGACGGTTTCTTTACTTAACATATTAGGAACATTTTCTGCCTAAGAGCATTATGTTAATTCAGAGTGTTCGTCTAACGAAGGGCAAAAATCTTACTAATAATCCTTTTTCCCTTTTGGAATGTTTCGAAGCAGTTCGGGTTACTTATGGGAAAATAACGATTTTGCCTTTGGTGGGCCTTCCTAAATTTCTTGAGCTCGATTTTGCTATTTTGGCAAAAATTATTGCTTATTAATTTTAAAACAATACCCTAGGGTGTCAGGTTTTCTTATTTTACAGTATTGCCCTAGTTTAATAAAACTTTACAATTTTGCCCTTATTTGAAAATTTTTACAATTTTGTCCCCGAAACTAAAAATTAATCTCTTTAAACCATAATTTTTTATTTTTCATAAGGATCATATTTGCTCAAAATACCATACCCAAAATCCTTTTGTAAAATGATGTTTTTACCCTTTAAAATTTTTTTCAATTTTAATAAATTTTTGTAAAATCAATAACTCACAAACGAATGCGATTTTCAACGAACCATTCGTGATACCTAACAGTTTCATCGAGATCTACAACTTTTGTGTTTTAATTTTTAAAATTCTTACTATACAGGGGGTTTTTGATAATTTTCTAAATTTGTCGAGAAAAACTTTTTCTTTGCAATTTAGTCCTTGGTCAATTTTTGAAAAATCCAGTTTTAAAACAACATCCTAGCCACTGTGAAGGCAGATTTAACCTTTCCCTAAACCATTTTCATGCCAAATCACTATTCTTTGCATAACTAGCATCAAAATTGCAAAACTATCCTACTTTTGCATTAATCAACACTTTTCACATTTAACCCCTAATTTCAACAATGCCAACATGTCATAAACCATAAACCCATGGAATTCAATTACAATCTTGCTTGAATACCCACATGCTTTTTGAAATAATCAAAATTAAAACAAAACAAAATAAACTTTAAGTTTAAAAATTAGAACTTACCCAAAAGAAAGATTTGTGATTTTAAGCTTTCCAAAAGCTCTTTTGCAAATTTCCTAAGCACTTCTCACATGAGGAAACCTTGGATCAAATTTCCCTCTAAACCCAATAAAACCCTAAGAAAATTCAAGAAAAAAGTTTAGATGTCTTACCTTGAAAGTTTGCAAAAGCTTGAAACTTGGTGGGCTAATTTTGCAAGAATTTGGGCTTGAGAAAAATTTTAAGATGGAGCTCTTATGGCTGTCAGTTTTGGGAGGAAGAAGAAATGAGAAAACTTATTTCTTAAGCCTTTAATTAAGGCTTATCTCTTAGTCTTTTTTTTTTTTTAAAAAAAGTGATAAGTCGTCAAGTAATTAATTAGGTGACTAACATGGCTAGTTGTGATTGGGCCACCTTTCATGGCATGGTGGCCCAATAAGGTTCCAATGGGTGTCTACTTGGTGGGCCCTAATATTTACTTAGTATAATTTTTCACTACATAGTATTTTTCTTATACTGTTATGGTAAAATTAGTGTGAAATATATTCTTAGATTGTATAAGATATCCTACTTGCCTTTAGTTTATTTTTGAAATCCAAACATAAGATTTCTTAAATCTGTGTTCTGCTTAACAGTATACCTATACCGCATCGGACCCCCTTTTTGCATTGGTTTACGGTTTTGGTAGACTTTTTATTTTGCTATACCTTAATTACCCATCCATTTATATCCCAATTCTATAATTAACTGTGATATAAAATTTATTTCATGGATATTATTTACAAATTTTTGAGTACTTGAACTCACAAAATCTGTGTTGACAATATCCAATATTGCATCGGATCCGCAGTAGAGTTTCCTATTGATATTTCTTACTTATACATTATCATAATTTTTACAGAGAATACAATTTTTAAGGGTAAATTCATTAATTAACCCAATCAAATATTAGATTTTATTAATGGATTTCTCCTAGTCATTACAACCTACCCCCCTTAAGAATATTCGTCCTTGAAAATCAAAACAATTTGGGGTAGACGTTCTAATTTCATCTTCTTGCTCCCAGGTTGCTTCCTTCACTTGTTGGTTGCGCCATAAAACTTTAAAGAGAGGAATCTTCTAGTTTCTTAATTCCTTTTCTTCTCGAGCCAGAATCCAAACTGGTTTCTTTTCATAGGATAGATTCTCTTGTATATCAATTTCTTCAGGCTGTAGAACATGTGAGGGATCAAGTATATATTCTTTAACATAGATACATGAAACACGTTATGTACCAAGGAGGTAAAGCTAATTTATAAGCCACACTGCCTATTCTTTCCAAAATTTCAAATGGTCCAATATATCTTGGGTCAAGTTTTCCTTTCTTCCCAAAACTTACTACCCCTTTCATTGGCGTTACTTTTAAGAAGACCAAATCCCCTACTTGGAATTCTAGGGCTCTTTATCTCCGATTAGCATAGCTTTTCTGACGACTAAAAGTAGTTTCCATATGTTGACGGATTAGTTTTACTTCCTCTATCATCCTTTGCACAAAATCCATAGTCGATAATGCTTTTTCTCTGGTTTCATATCAATGTAGAGGCGATCTACATTTTCTCCCGTAAAGAGCTTCATATAGAGCCATTCCTATGGAGGTTTGAGAGCTATTATTATAAGCAAATTCGATCAATAGAAGCTTTTTATCCCACCCTCCCTTGAAATCTAACACACAGGTTCTCAGCATATCCTCCAGAGTTTGAATGGTCCTTTTAGACTAACCATCCGTTTGAGGGTGGAAAGCTGTACTAAAGGTCAGCTTCGTTCCCATTGCTTAGTGAATGCTCCCCCAAAACTTGGAAGTGAACCGGCCATCATTATCAGAAATAATGAATTTTGGGATTCCATGATATCTAACTATTTAAGCAACGTACAGTTCAGCTAATCATTCTACGGAGCTGCTAAGTTTAATAGGTAAAAAGTGTGCAGATTTAGTCCGTCTATCTACAATCACCCATATAGCATTGTTTCCTCCAGTAGTTTTGGATAGTCCAGTCACCAAATCCATGGTTATCTGGTCCCATTTTTATTTTAAAATTTCTATCTTCTGTAGTTTGCCTGCCGGTCATTGATGTTCCGCCTTCACTTTTTGGCATGTGAGACATTCATGACAAATCGTGCGACATCATTTTTCATTCCATGCCACCAATAATGCTCTGTCTAATCCTTGTATATTTTGGTAGCTCCTGGATGAATAGCATATGGTGCCTCATAAGCCTCCTCCAATATTTGCCTCTTTAACTCTTCATTATTGGGAACGCATAATCTGCCTCTATAGTAGAGAATGCCATCTTCTAGGATACTAAATCCTGCTTCCTTGTTTTTAAGGGCCTCATCTTTGTACTTGAGCAGCGATGGATCTGCTTCTTGCTGCTCCTTCAGGTTCTCCAAGATAATTGGTCGGAATGATAGATCGGCTAATCCTCCTGTGATTATCTCTATTTCTACTTCTATCAAGTCTTTTTGGAGAGATTCTGGAATTAGCTGCATCATTGCAAGTGAGGACGTTATTCTACGACTGAGTGCGTCAGCTACCCGGTTAGCCTTTGAACTTTATCATACATGAAAATACTGATTAGTATTTGTAAGAATTTGTTCGAGGAACTTGGGCCCTCAAATCACCGTTAATTGGACCTATTAGCTCAAGTAATCATGCAACATCAAAGTGAAATAACTAGAATAAATAATGTTATAATAGAAGAATATCACATGTAGGATTTATAGTGGTTCACTCTGTTAAAGAAGAGCTACATCCACTGTAATGCACACTATAATAAAGATTTTGAGTACAAATTACAAGAGAGTAGAAAAGGGTGAGAGAGCAATTGGGCAGAGTCTTTGTACTCTTTTTGTGTATCTTGTACAATGAAACAACCATCCCTTTATATAGAGAATAAAGAGGAATCATGGCTCCCAACCGCCTGGAGGAGTGGAACAATGCCCTAAAAGCAACTGCAATAGTGGGACACATGTTGATCCATGATAGGCTGCAAGAATTATGTCTTCCCCACGTTTTGGTTCATGATCTGACGTGTTAGTAATCGTCAGTTCGTGCTGATAACTGTCAACATGTGGCGATCGATCTGGTCGAATAAACACTTCGAGACAAATTTGAATTATCTCGAGCAGCCGATATAATCGAAGTGCTTCTTACCACGCACAAAGAATCGAACCAATCGAACTAAATGAAATGTCCATTCGATTAGCCTTACTCGCACTGATTGATTCTCTTCGATCTATTCAATTAGTTTTAACACTGGACCGTCTGGGCTTGTAGGCAATTTGGGCCTGATTAAATTACACCCCAACAGTAGCTGTTTGTGCAATAATTTACGGCTTAATCTTTTAGGCACCGATGATAAGATTTGTAGTTTAATTTGAACCCCTGATCATTTATTAAGAGAGTTCTTACACTCTTTTTTTTTTTCTTGATATTTAGTCCTTGAATTTATAAAATAGCTGATTTTAAATGTTATCTATCAAAAAAAGAACATAGTTTAAATGTTCGACAAAATAATAATATTTTTTAGTACTTTGTATGCCCTGAACTATTTGTAGCTTGATATTCTAGTTCTTAAAAAAAATATTTTATTGGTGATTTAGTCTTTGTGTAGTAAAATTATTTAAGATTTAATTCTCATTAATGATTTGAGTTAATTGCTACAGTTTTAAAAATTCAAGGACCTAATCGCCAGGAAGAAATAAAAATTATAGTCACAAACTATGAAAAAATTCAGGCAGCACAAGGATTAAAAACCATAAAAATAAAAATAAAAATCAAATCCATGCTGACATTGTTGGAAAAAAATCTAAAAGCATTATGCTTTACTCTTATCAGTGAGCACATGAGAAATCATAAGCATTAACATTTTATCGTTCTAGCTTTGAGAAACTATTAGAAATTATTTCAGAACGTACAATATTAAAAAATTGGGTACATTATCACATTAGTCCCCAATTTTTTACAAAAGTGTAATTTTAGTCTTTAATTTTTTATTTTTGATTTATCAGTCCTCAACTTTTGATTTTAGTTGCTGAGAGACCAGTTTAACTGTTAAACCGTTAATTTTGGATATCAGTTGTTATCTTTTTGATAACTTTAAGGATCATTTTATCATATTTTTTTGTCCAAAATTAATTGTTTAACCGTTCAATTGGTCCTTCAGTAACTAAAATCATAGGTTGAAAAATGACTAATAAAAAAAAAAAGACTGGGATCACATGTTCATTTTTATAAAAGGTTGAGAACTATTGAAACAACTTACTCTAAAAAAATTAAAATTTTCTTAGATAATTAACCCTAGTAAATAATTATATATTGTAATTCTTAATCAAAGAAAACTCAATAAAGTTTGGTGTATGCAGTGCACCTATAAGGGCTTAGAACCCCAGAAGGAACCTTAACCTTCCTAGTTAGAGGCTTCCAAGGTTTGTCCATGAAATCCGGCACGTTCACGCCTTCTGATTCGCCATACGAGTCCTCCTCCGGCGACCAATAAGCGTTTCCGATTCCATACTTCCCCTTCGTCTCGAACAACCAGCGGTTGTGATCGAAATCTCCTGTCTGCGTCCTCAACAACATCGATTTATTGTTCGAAAATGTCAGCACCGACATTCTTCTATCCATTTTTGCTCCGCCATCGCCGCTTCCCCCGCCATATCTTGCAGCCCCATAAGGCGCCTGCCTGTCCGGCTTCACCTCCGAGGCTGTCCCTGCGCCATCGGGGGCTGCAGCCACGGGCTGATTGTCCGGGGTTGGGGGGCATCATGACGGTGTAATTCATGCAGTCGTTTTGGCCGGAGAACTCGCCGGACATGTCTTGGTCACCGTCTCGGGACAGGCCCAAAACGCGGCAGCTGGACGTCTGGCGAGCAAATTTCACCGGCGGGCGGCTGAGGGACGACGAGGAGGAGTTTGATAATGTTTTCTTTGGAGGGCTTGATGGACGAGTCGCCATCTATATGTTGGTATATACTTTCGTATATTCTTAATTTGTTGTATGCTCTTCATGATATCTTGCTGTCTACAAAATCCTCATGCATGTTTACGTAAAAAAAATCATGGAATTTTTCTTTCTGATTTTGAGTTTGTCATAAAGATTTTGAAAGAAAGGTCAAAATTGGGTGATTAATGGCTGGTTGAATTGAACGAAGGACGATTACAATGCCAAATTAGATTGATATGATCATTTTAATGGTTTGTAATTTGTTTGATCTATTTTTAGCTTTTGATTTTATGTACACGAAATGTGACTTCCCCTGTTTCAAGCTTGGCCTCTCTCTCTCTCACTGCCGACAACTTGGAATTGTTGCACGTGTTTTTAGGTACTAATAACTAAATTATTGGCTGAGCAAAAAAAAAAAAAAAAAAGAAGCTAAATTCTTGGATACTAAAATCAAACTTATCATAGAATTGGTCACACTCTCTTAGTTCTTTTCATGCCACCTGTCATCATACTTCTAAGTAAAAATAAAGCATAATTGTAAATTACTATTTTGTCTTTTATTACAACTCTGCTCCTGTATTTTTTATTACAAAAAGATCAAGTTTGAAAAAAGAAGAAGAGAAGCATATGTGAGAAGTTTATTGTAAAAAACCACGTATACAGAAGAAACATGTATTACATATATTTTTAATTGTATATACAATATATCGTTATGTATATGTCCAACTTTATAACACTTAAAAGAACGTTAAAACCATTGTATTTATACCCATGTTTTTTACCAAAAAAAATTATATGCTTTTTATAATAAATACAAAAACGTATAGATATGTAGTATATATTAGGTTAAAAATTTTAAAAAATCTTTTTATATATAAATGTATGAAACAACTTCTTAAAAATTTTTTTGCAAAAGGGTATGATTAGAAATTGAACTTATGAATTCTAAAAAAATAAAATACTTATAAAATAGTAAAATAGAAGTACAAAATTTTGTAACATTAAAGAGTAGTAGAGTTGTAATAAAAAAAATATTATTATTATGCTTCATTTTTGTTGAAATTGGGATGACATGTGACAAGAGGTGAATTAAAAGAGTGATGAAACAAGTGAGCCTAGCATTTTTGAATCATAAGATAAGCAACTTAAATGGATTCTTTCTGTGAATACTGGGTTTCAATGATGGTGAGATGATTAAGAAAGAAAATGTGGTAAAGACAGATGCAATTATTGCTTTAGTTTTCTTCAAATTTATGACCTCTTTTTTTCCTCATGTATTATTATTAATGTCATTTAATTGCTGATGGCATTCCTCCCAAAAAAACAAAGGAGGGAACAAATTCTAGTAGGAGCTTCACCTGTGACGATGAATAGGTCTTTTTTTTTTATTTTATTTTTTTAAGAAACAAATGTGGATTATTATTACTGTCAGCGCAAATAGCGGAGCCATAGATAATACGACAACCTGAATACCCTTATCAATCACATGTTAGTGAAAGATAGAGTTTGCCAATAAATAACTACCTTATTCCTATTTTGGGAAATATGATAACAAAGACGGGTGGTTTTTTCTTTTTTCTTTCTTTTTTTTTTTTTTTTTTTTTTAACTTAGGGTAGAAGGGTTTGAACTTTTCTTCTTAAGGTAAAGTCGGATATAGTTTTTAGCGTTAGATTATGTTTACAATCACATTGGTGGCCTTTTTAATATTACTATTTCTTACTTTTAAGTTATTTTAGTAATTCAAAAATTAATGTCTACATGAGACATTACTTATTCTATAAAAAATTCAATGTTTGTCATCAATTTGCCACAAATTTAGGAGTTTCAAGACTTGATTGTCAAAATTAAAGGTTGGGAACTAATTGAATCACTAACTAACATGTTTGGGGTACCATTAACGCTAATTATCAAATTAATTAATTAAAAAACAAAAAATTGAGAAAAAAACTCTGTTTTTCTTTCTCCCCTAAGAAAGGGTGATTTGAGTTAGGGGCGGTAGAACTCACCTGGAGGTGTGGGAATCAAATCTTTGGGGAAGGGTTGACACTTTATTTTGTTTTGTTTATGGCAATTTTTTTAATTTTTTAGTTTTCAAAAACTTTATTTGATTTATTGGTAAAACAAGAGAGAAAGAGGAAATTAGAACAAAATCTAAGAGGAGTAAAAATAAAAAGGCAAAATTTTTTAAAAGGATAGTAAATAGTATTTTTATATAAATCTTATATTTACGAGTAGATAAATTATCTAAAATACTCCTTTTGTAGATAAAATCCTTTTTGTATCTCTCTACCTTTCTCTCTCCTTCCCTCTCTTTCTTTTTTCTCTTCTTCATCCTCTTCTATGTCCAAATATTGAACAGGGATCACCGTCACTGTGACACCCATTATTTTCCCAATAGATATTTAGGTAATTAAATTAATTATTAGTGTGCCAATTAAATTTGAAATCTATTTCACAATATTTATTTCTATTTATTTTTAGAATTTCATAAAATTTCCTACACTTATTTAGTATATTTACTAAAATGCCTTGAAACTTCTAATTCATTACGAAATGCCATTTGGCATTATTTGAACTAAAAGTCTTTAGAGGAGACTCACTCATCTACTCCTCAATTATTTTCTTACCTTTCATTCAGTTCAAATCACTATCTCTCTCTATTTCTCTTACGTCTCTCTGCTCCTTTCTCTTTTCTTTCTTTTCTTCTTCATTTCTCTTACATGGTGAGATAAATCAGAGGAAGACCAAAGGAAAAATCAAGTTATTCTATCACAAAATCCGCAACAACTTCTCACAAGCTCAAGAATTTAGGAGATTTAAACATTTTCAAGATAAAATCACCGTTTTGAGCTAAGTTTTGATGTTAGATTTCTAAAACTTTAACCTTGATTTTAAGTTGTATTTTGGTATGAAAATTGTGAGAATTATGTTTTTGATGTTTAGAGATGATTATATATTGTTTATATATAGTTTTTATGCTTAGAAAACTATTAGGAAACTAAAGATTTGAGTAAAATGTTTGAAATTTAGATTATGAGCTCTCTTGGGCCATTTGATATTGTTTTTAAAATAAGTGAAAATATTTTTGTTTTGAAAAATGAGAATTTTTTGAGAATTGTGCTGAAAGTGTTTTTAAAATTTTGCTTCAAAAAGCGTATGAAAATATTTCCAAAAAGTTTGAGAACAAAAACAAACGGGGTCTCTGTGAAAAATTTTCAAGTGAAAAATGACACGTCGTTTTTCCTAGAAACTACATGATGTTTTTTTTAAAAAAAATCATAGGCAAATTTTGTACTTCAGGTGGGGTTTGAAACCACCAACTTTAAGGATGAATAAAGGAGACCAAACCACTAGGATGAGGATAGTTATTTGACAATTTATGTTTCGAACATAATAAATATTGTTTTATAAAGTTTGTAATTTCAGATAATTTTATTTTAATAAATATCAAACTTTTTAATTATTTTATTTATAAATATTTTAAAATCATATTATTTATTTCAAAAATTTATTTTAACATATTTCGTACTAAAATGAAATTCATATATTTTTATTTTATTCTTATTTTAATAAAATTAAATTAAAAAAATTGATATTCACAATTTTAGTACATCAATAATTATGGCATACTAATAAAATAAATGGTAGATTGACATAATTATAAATTAGGATTTAAGTTAAAATATAGTTATTTTATACGTTTTAGGATAACTACGTATTTGGAGCTTACGTGGTGAATTTGATTTTGTAAGCTAGAAATTATTAGAGGATATATTGCAAAGAGGTAGGGAATCTATTACTTATTTTTTATGAGGTTTTTATAGAACTAAAATTGATTATTTTTTTGCAAGATATATATGTATGTTGAACTACTATTATATTACATATGAGACCATAACATGAACTCGTCCTGTATTATACAACGAGGAATATATTGATTTGATATATGTTGTTGTAAATTGAGAAGCATGGTTAGAAAAAATGACTCTATAAATAATAAATAATTATAGAGGAATGGTAAGATGTGAAGAGGGCGGTGGTTACGTCCTTGGGTACGAATACCCTAAAAGGTAAAATAGGGGGGAGGTGATAATGCTCCCTTGGGTCGAAAGTCTCAGAACGCACTGTACAAGAATCAACTTGGTGAGGATCCGGGGCTTGGTGTCCCTTCATTAGAACACCCTTGGAATGTTTGGAGGGAAGTCAAGCGTGCCTATTTGGGTTTTGTTGAGTTGAGTGATGAGTACTCTATTAGAACGTGGATACTAGGAACATTAATGAATTGTAATATTTGTATATGTGTATATGTATGGAACTTAGTAATGGTTAATGTAAGGTATCCATGGAATATGATCATAATGAATCTTATAAGATGAATAATGAATAAGAACTAACTAATCATGTAGGTTTTAATGTGGCAATGATAAAAACCTAAAGGTAAGTAATATTTTTTCTACTGAGCATGTTGTCGCTCATTTTCTTATATTTCTATCTTTTCAGGACTCACAAAGTGTGAGGTGGTGACAAGAAACATAATTGAGGAAGCTATGTAGCTGTATTACGTTAGAATTGCTTCATTTATTAGAGAATATACTTCATGATAATGAAAGCATCTTGTGTTACTTTCTAGGACTGTATTAAGATTGTATTGAAGGTTGGAATGATGATGATGACAATTGATATTATAAAATATAAGGTGCTATATTAAACTATGGTTTATTTATTTATGTTTTTATTTTGTTTTGAGAGTTTTTATTTAAGTCCTAGACAAATTTCTTTGATGTTTTATTTTTTTTATCTTTATTTTATTTATTAAAAACTATTAACCCCCACTTAGGGGCGCTATAGTTACTCATGACTCTAAAGATCATTGCTAGATGGAGTCGTCGTGAAGCCGTGAACAATTGTAGTTCCTAACTATAAAATTGTGTACCGTTTTGATCTTTTCCCAACCGCTCCAAGATTTTAATAAGGAATGGCAAATAAAGTGAGCCTCCAACAAGGAGCGATGAGACTTTTCTCTTAAGGAGGCTTCACATTGAACAAAACCTCGAGAGTTCATGACTAAAGCCTGTCGCAATTGAAAACTCTACTCAAGCCACCAAATGAAATTTTGTGATCCTCTGTAACATCTTCAACCTTCTTCGTCCTCTATCTCCATGAATTTTTCCATCGGCGGCATGTCTTTGATAACGGTTGATTGATTTTTGGTTGGGTTTTAAGATAGTTTAGGGTTTACCTTGGGAATTAGGGGTAGCATTAAGCAAAATAAACGCTAATTAATTTTATGATTAATATGTAATTTTAGAGAATTTCAAAAATGTTTGTAAATTAAAATTAATCAAGTTAATTTATGTAAATAAAAAGAAGGGATAAATTTGAAAAAAGTATGGTTTAAAATAATAATTGTGTTTTAAGAAATGCTATTTACTTGCATGTTTAAAAAATGCTATTTACTTGCATTAAGATTTCAAAATATGTTCTCAGCCTTCTTAAAAAAGGGTTAATTATATAATTGTATGTCATATTTTTAATTATTTCTCAATTTATCTCTTTGTTCTTTAAAACTGCAAATGTATCTTTCAATTTTTTAAAACTTATTTTAATTTGTCTCTATGAATAGAAAAAAGTGAGCAAAACAATATGACTACCTTTAAATAGTTATCAAAATATTTTATATATTAAAAACTTAAAAATCCTAGAACAAAGCATCAAATTTAAAAAAAAAATCTTAATTTTTATCACTTTTTAAATTTTAAAATATTTTTTAAAATTTTTTCTCAAGGAAAAATATATGTGTTATAAACAAATTGGATTTAATTCAGGGTATTTTTATCTTATCTCTATATTTTTTTAAGGGTAAAAGGTCTGCGAGGGATAAAAATTAAAATAAGTTTTTCAAATTCAACTAATACCTGAGACAAATTGAGAAATAATGAAAGCTAAGAGATGTAATTATGTAATTAACTAAAAAAATAATAATATATGCCCTCAGCATAATTTCCCATAGGGTAAATAACATTAACACCTATTGTGTCTTACTTATTACAGAGATACCTTCTAGATCAAAACTAATAACACTGACACCCCTAATTATTTAAAAAAATTACAGAGAGACCCCTTTGTTAGTTGACTATGAGGGTTGATCGAGAGTTGACCGTTAAATTTGTTTAAAATGCCAAAAATATCCCTCCATCTGTTAAAAAACGTTTTTTTTTTGGTTATTTATGCTGCTAGAAATGACTATTTTACCTTTCATTGATATCAATGTAATACCCATTTAATCTAAGTTTAAAATACATAACATACTGATATTAAGTGTTATTACTCTTTATTATTTACAACTATAACATTTAGCACATAAGGTTAATATCAAAATATGAAAAAATTTGAACATTTGAAACTCTTTATATAACTAGAGTATAACTTTACTATATAAACTTAAACTAGCTGATGTTATATACACAATATAATACATATCTCAAAATGAAATCAGCCATATCATAATTACAGCCTTTAAAGGCATTTAAAAGGAAGCAATAGTGAAAAGTCCCAAAATAGGTCAATTTTGTCCATATATACAAGTCCACAGGTTCAAAGGAGAGTGTTCGCCAGCTGCTTAGCATCCTACTGCTAATGCTGAGAATTGTCATTATCTGCATCACTATAACTAAGAGAGCTTATACATAGTAAGTGGAATTAATATGTAACATGAATTACTATGCCATAAATGATCCCATATAAGTCAGGCTTTTCTTTTATTTGAAAACTTACGTTTTACCCAATTTACATAAAACATAATGTGCGCATGATTTTACTTTAGAGCTTTCTATAACAGATATGTTTCCTTCCTTCAATTCCTTTAGACCAAAAATGCCGTTGTGTGGCTTCCCATGCCGCAAGTCTCTATCGAGACAATCTCCATCGAGATAACAATAAGGTCCATAGGTGTCCATCAAGACAACATATCAAAACTGTATGTCTCCATCGAGATAATATAGTGGAACAGCCTCTATCGAGACTAACTCAATTAAATATACCATCCTGTCATAAGTAGCCCATGAAAACCTCTAAAACTTCTTCCTATATGCTTCAACTTTTAAATAATATTTTGGGTACAATGTCTTTAACATATAATACATACTTACATAATACTCAAAATCAAAACATGCTTATGTTACTTATGCTCCATAAATCATAACCATACATACAAACATGTACAACATTTATGGTGATGCAGGTGAAATTCTACTTATTTTGTATTATAGAGTAATGTAAAAATTATTTTCAGGGTTTTCCTCTTTAGATCTGGTGTCCAATCTTTTTAAAAATAGGTATTTATATCTCGTTAATAAACCAAAAAGCATATACTAGTTACTTAAGTGTTAAGGAGCTCATTTCAAGTTTAAAATCAACCTTAAACAAAGAAAGACTATGTCCCCACAAACATTCCTTTCTAACCTTGTAGTTGCAACCATATTAAATAAGATGAAAAGTGGGGAAAACTAGAACTAAACATTCTACATTTGAATTCCTTAACACATCCATGTATTTCCTAATAAAAGTAAAGAACTCAAAACATAAAAATATCTCCAAGAATAACAATTTTAGTAAAACTCATAACTTCACATAACGTGGGGTCTGTAATACAAAACTTAATCCAAAAGTCCCTTAAAGAATCCAAAAATATGAATATTGTAACATGACAAAACTAGTTTGTTTTAAAGGCAAAAGTGGGCTTCTAGTTTCTAAATGGTTCAAAAATTTTTCTAACAACTTGGGCAACATTTCCCCTTAATTTTTAACACTCTCCAAAGCTTAAAATTTGTCAAAACAACCTGCAAACAAAACCAAGAGTCTAGGGTATTCATAAGATCACAATCAAACCCTAAATTCTCTAAAGTTATACAATTCCAAAACTTTTCAATCCAACAATCAAATCCCTTTTATTAGATCATTCTTTTATGATTCCTAACCTTGAATAGCATTAAACTTATGCTCATATTATGTCCCAAATTCAGTTTATGCAACCAAAGAAAGAAACTTAAAAATAGTTCACAAATTCTCACCTTAGTGAAGCAACTTGAACTCTTCACTTCCAATTTCACTTTTCCCACTTCAAAAGAATGAAACCAAGGCTTATGGTCTAAGCATCCAAAATAAACCCTAGAATTATCCAAAAGAATCAGATTGTAGGTTTATTCCATGACTTGAAAGATTGTAATTCAAATCCACAAAATCAAGCTTACCTTGACTAGTTTTGGTTTTTCCTCTCTTATCACTACTCAAACCTTAACCAAGACACTTGGAGATGGCATATCTTCTTGAACCCAAGCTGAAAATGGAGTTTTCTTTTGTGGATGGTCGAATTTGAGAGGAGATGGGCTGAAATGAGCTCACATACTTGCCTAATTCCTTTTAAAGTAGCACACACACACCTCACCTTACTTAACTCTTAAGTACTCTTTTATTTGCTGGATTATTGTCCCTTTTTTGTAGCTTACGCATAAGCCATTTGGTGTATAAAACACTCACACATAATCCTAAATAAAAGCAAAGTCATAGCCACCCATTTGACTTATTAACTTAGGTGTACTCGCTCATACCGAAATTTCGATACACCAAAAATATTAGTTTCTAAACTTTGATATTTTTTCCACCAAAACTAAACCAAAATTTCTAAATCTCTTTCAAATACACTCATAGATTGGAGAACATGATTCTTTACTTAGTACCCAACTTGTTGAAACCCTAATTGAGTCTGTAAACTTGAATATCGATAAGGTCACTTATTTAGGGTTTCAAGATAAACTTACTGCTAAAATACATATCATTCTCTTATAAGAGACCTTGTATTATTCTTAATAATGTTTTACTAGATTGTTTACTTGTCAGAAAGTCTCCTTAACCATTATTCCAAACACATACATAACATACTTTACATAAAATGACATTTTCAGCATAAATAGTCTTAAAATCATCATTGAACTCTGAATTTCAACTCATCCGTTATAATTGTATGTCAAACGCCATTAGAATTCACTTCTCCACTTTTTCCTAAATTAGATCCGTCTTTAGGAAATCCCAAGTCATTTAGCTATGCGTTCAAATGAAATTCTATGAAACGTACTTTTGAAAATGACAAACACTATTAATATAATCAAATGCATCTCAAATGATTATGAAACATTATATAATGCAATTAATGTCATAAAATCATGCAATGTATTAGCCAACAAGTATGTGAGAATATTGAGCATCACAATTAAAATGAGTTTAATAATTTATACACACTTGTAACTATAAATTTCACTACAATAAAAGATGATTTTTTTAAATTTCTTTTCCCTTTCTTTTTCCAAAGATAACAATTATGTTCAAAATAATATAAAATACAAAGATTAAGATTCCATAGTTTAAGAAAAGTCCACAATTAATTTCCTAAACATGTAACATATGGATCCACATTTTCAATTTTAAAAAGTTGGTCGTTATGTGAACTAATTACACAAAGTAATCACAACTGCATAAATTAATCAAAATCACACATCAATCTCAACAAAACTAAAATAAATTAATTCCAACAAAACTAAAACTAGCTAATTCTAACAAACCCATAATTCAATTACAAAAAATTGTTTATTCTTTCATTAAACTTTAACAGATAAACACAAAAATAAAAAAAAAACCAATCATTTTGAGGAAAAAATTAAAAACACATATAAAATTTAAAAACTATTAAGAAAACAAAAAAAATATCAAACTCTCTCTCTCTTTGGGCTTGATGGAGAAGGCAGCGACAAGGGTGAAGGCGATGGGACGCGATGGGGTTGATGAAGGGGGGCTCTAGTGGTTGGATAAAGGCTCGTCGTGGTCATGGGTGGGGGGTCTGTAGTTTAGTGGGGGCTCATTGGGATCGCGAGTGGGGGGTTTGGTAGTCTAGTGAGGGGTAGAGGTGGGTTAGGCATGACGAGAATGGAGGCATAAAGAGAGAGGAGCTGATGGGATTGAGGGGGCTCCAGTGGTCCATGGGCAGGGGTCGCATCGAGGTTGCAAGGTGGTGGGTGGGCTGGGTGTGTAAGGTAGGGGGCTCAACAGTGACATGGTGTAGAGGTGGGATGGTTGGGCCTGTAGGTGGGGTCGTTAGCAAAGGTTGGGCGAGGAGGTGGGGTTGTCGGCATAGAAGGGGGTGTGGTGGTTAAGGGTGGGCGACGGGGGAAGGAGGCCTATTTAGAGCTGGGCTTTTTTTTGTTGATTTTGAATTTTTTGAGTAAAAATCAAACATATGGCTGTGAGTTTTTGGTGTTTTTAAAACAATGGCTGTAATTCAAAATATTATTTTTGTCATTTCATATTAAAAGTTAATAGAGTTAAGCTCAAAAGATATCAATGTGTAATTAGTTTTAGTTCAAAAAATATATCTATAATTTATACAAACTGTAGAAGGTGTGAGTGTAATTTACCTTTACCCATGTTTATAGCAATGTGTTATCCCAAATTATTTTTTTGAGGAAGATGTCTTTCTTTTTTTGAAGGGGATGATGTCGTTTCTCCGTATTGTTCCAATATTAAGTTGTCGTTGTTGGCAATTCAATCAATTGCTACCGTTTCGTTGATTTTTCGTCGCTTGTCCACATCTTGTAGTTATTAATTCTGTGTACTCCTCCCCAAAAAGAAGACATACGTGATTCCGCATTACTGGTCCTTCTCTTCACGTGTCCTTTGTTACCGGACACCTTCCCTCACACAAAAGAGATTTTTAAAAATGACTTTTTTAAAAAACTTATTTTGGTCAATGATTTTTTTTTGTTAGTTTTTGGCATAAAAAAAAGGCTTTTTGAATATAAAAACGACTTCATTTTTTTTTTCACCTTTTTTAAAAATGACTTTTTCAAAAAACTTATTTTAGTCAATGACCTTTTTTTTTTGTCAATTTTTGGCACAACAAAAGAGCTTTTTTAGCATAAAAACGGCTCTATTTTTTTTCACCCTGTTGAAGTTTCTTACATTACTATAGTTATTTTTTTTTATTTTTTTTAAAAAAATTGAAACAATTTATCTACTAAAAAAATATGTTTTTTGGTTAAAAAAACAGAGGTTATTTATCTAATTAAATTTTTTTTTTGGGTCCTTTTTTCAAATTAAGCCCTCACACAATCACAGAAGAAAAAACCCCTAATTACCCGGAAAAGAAAATCATTTCTCTCGTTTTCGCACTCTCCAGACTCTCTCTCATCTCTTTCTCTCATCCTTTCTCTGCGCTTGTCTGCTGTCGCCTGAATCGGCCTCCGATTCCGCCATTTTCGTCTCCGTCAAGCTCTGTCTGAGTCCTGGCCTCTCTCAATCTTCGTCCTTTCCTCTCCTTAAGCTCCGTTCATGGTGTTTTTCGCGTACGCTTCTCGGCCTTAGCAGACGAAGAATCGGCCTTCGCCGCCAAAGAAAGGTAGCTACAAATCAAGTTCGTGGTTAATGTTTTTTTCTCCCTCTTCCCAACTTATCTTCTCAGTGGTTAAAGTCCGGTACTTGGTCAGTCGTTTCGAAGCTGATTTCGAGGTCTGGATTTTCGATTTTAGGGTTTGTTATGCTCTTGAGTTGCTTCAATTTAGATATTTTGAGTTTCTATTTAGGGAATTTTCGTGCTTTACTTTCTTTTTTCTGGTTTTGGTGGTTGTGAATGTCGGGGAGTGATTTCGATTTCTATGGCTTGCGTGCTATTTCGTCTTTCTGTAAATGTCGGTGTATTTGGAGTTTAGAGATATGAATTGAAAAATTCGTTCGGTTGAACCAGAGGAAAATTGATTTAAAAAGCAATTTTGTAAAGCCAAAATCCGTCAAGGGAAGGGCGATAGCAGAATACTTTCCTATAAACGCCATCAAGAAAGGATTTTGAAATTTAGGGTTTGTTTTCTATACGTTGAAATGGCTTCCCAGATACCCTTTTCTATAGACTCGTTTTCCAAGCTTTTTTTTGGATTTTGATACGCTTGTAGTCCATGACAAAGTCGATCCTTGTATATTGGCTTTTCTGCACCTAATGCCAATATAAAATCTTCTGCTTTTCTTTGTCTCCCTGATGTAGGAGGATGGAAGAACCTCAGAAAAATGCAAGTTATTTGATAATTCGTCAGCTGAAAATTAAAAAAGCAGGATGCTTTAAGGAACAAGCCCTTACAATAGTGTAATTGAAATTTTTTGTCTTGTTTTTCATTTCAACTAAAGTTTCTGAAGTAATTTCTTTAGTAGTGGCTAGCGCCAGGATTATTGGCCCTTTCTTTTGTCGATTACTTTTTTTGATTCAAAATGCTGGTTACTTGATTGTGTCTGTGTTCGACTTCGTTCAGGGTTTTTATTTTGTTTATAACTGCTGCTTTTCTTCATTATGTCCTATTTGATATGATTTTGTGTTATTGGGTTGCATCTTTGAGTTTCTCTTTGTCTAGGTTTTTGCATTAGCCTATGTTTAGGTCTTTTTTTGGGCATGTCCAGCTTGTTTTTTGTTTTTGAAATCCTCTACTCAGGGTAGTTTCGAAATTATGTTTTTCGTGGTGCAATTTGAATTTCTCTGAACGATGGAATACTACAAATAATATTCTTTCACAAGCTTGTGTTGGCATCTCTTTTTTATATTTATGCAAGTATGTAAGTTTACATTTTCTATTTTGGCCCACGACCACAATATTTGACCTGTCTCAATTATTCATGGGCAGGAAGCTGCGACTGCATTTTGGCAAATTAGTTTTTTTTGGCCGGCAAGGACAGAGATAGTCTATGATACATTGATACTATAATTTAATTTGTGGAAAAGGATATCCGTATGGCTAGTTTTTTGTCTGGTGATGCCTCCCATCATGGAACATATGAAGGTGGGTCCCACAAACATGCTCAGGATAAGCCAGAGGATGGTGCTCGTTGGTACTTTTTGAGGAAAGAAATCGAAGAAAACTCCCCATCAAGGCGTGATGGAGTTGACTTGAAGAAAGAGACTTATCTACGCAAGTCATACTGTACGTTTCTCCAAGATTTAGGAATGAGGCTTAAAGTGTAAGTTTTTTTTTTTTTTAAGTCTCAATTATCCCATATCTGTGAATTCTTGAGTTTCACGTTTTACCTTAGACATTGGTGTTGTGAGAGATCTAATATTTGACTTAAGATCCTTGCGTCTGTGCGGTGCTTAATATTTTGCCCATTAATTAGCTCTGGGTTAAATCTTATTGGAGAGTCTGTCCAGGACCCATGTTTTCTCTGCTGGAGCTATATGGTATTTAATTTTATATGTGCATGTGTGGGTGGCATACTTAGGTTGAAAGCAATGTGTGTGTGAAAGAACAGTTGCATATTTCATTTGTGTCAAATTTCATTGGGTATCATGATCATTGATTCGACTTGATAATGATCCCAAGTATGTATAATGCAGACCCCAAGTAACTATTGCAACGGCCATAATTTTCTGTCATCGATTCTTCCTTCGTCAGTCCCATGCTAAGAATGATAGGAGGGTAAGCCCATGAATAACTTGCCCCCTCTCATTGTTGATGGCGGCATAGGTAATAATAGAAGAATAAGATTTTGCCGTTGTATGCTGATTGGCATCAAAATATTTATGAAGAGAGAGATGTAAGAAAATATAAGTTGAGATTTACATGTATTAAATTTTCAATTTCAGAGCCCTAATTTTGATTTAAAATCTTCCGCAGACTATTGCAACAGTGTGTATGTTTCTTGCCGGGAAGGTTGAAGAAACCCCCCGCCCCTTAAAAGATGTTATTCTAGTCTCGTATGAAATCATTCATAAAAAGGACCCCACAGCAGCACAGAGGATCAAACAAAAGGTATCCTTTATTGCTGTAATCTGTATGTATAATTTTTTTCCCTTTAATTGATATCTGAATACAGAAACGGTTCACAAATGTTGGACTTCCTTAGTTACTGATTGTTTTAGTTTTTCATAAAAGAGTTCACGACACTTTGGTTTTATTCTCTTCTCTTTACATCAAATTCTCGCCAGTTACATATTTTAGATATGCTGCTGGTTACCTTTTGGCAAGGACAAATTGCTAACTTTTTCCCTGAAGACCTTGATAGTGAGACCATGTTTCTTTGTTAGCAATTATGTTGGTAGCTTATGTCGGCTTAGAGTTTATTTTTATTGATAGAAAAAATGTCAAATAGAAAATTTTGACAATGGTGCATTAATAGTAAGTGGGACAGCTGTGTTTTTTGGCCTAAAATTCAGGGTTTTTTTAGTGAAAAGGGGGCCAAATTAGGAAGTTCTGAAGTTGGTTTTGGCCTGAAGACCAATTAGATAAATTGTGTGCAGGAGTAGTTGCATGATATAAGTCTGCGATATTTTTTAAGTTGTGAAAGTCATGGTGTTATGGTTTTATTGGTATAGAAGAAAGTTCTATAGTTTTGGGTTTAAAACTATCTAAGAGGGTCAAGCAAGGTACGGTATAAAAACTTTAAATCTTTTTAAAATTCTTAAATTTTCCATTTTTATAAAAAAGTATATGGAATTTCTTCTTGGTCCTGCCCTCTGTAAGTTTGTGACAAGTAATTGTCTTTTTTCTCCTCCTTTGAAACAAAAGAAAAATGTAATGTTTTACTTGTCTTGTGTAAGTCGCTGGGAAGTATTACCCTTATTCACCGCCTTGAAACAACATAATTTATATCTTCTTAACATCTCTGGCCTAATTGAGAGCGAAGAAAGGAGATTGTGTAATTTAAAGGCAATCTATGTACTAGATGAACTGATATTTTTGACACATCATGATCAATAAGATTCGATCTTATTGACCATCAAATGGTATTTATTGAATAAAATCTGTGATAGAATAGGAAATTATGTTTCTTATAAAAAACACACACGGTTATGCCAAAACACACTGCCACTGATACGGTTTATCAAATAAATGTGGAACTTTTTCGTGAATCGCACCGACCTTAGTAGAGCATTTCTCCTGGATTGATCTTTGTGTTATCACTTTTTTTCCTGTCATTATCTTCTTTTTATTGAGGCTGATTTTCTTGTCTAGAGATGATAATATTGCTTGTCCAAATATCTATACATAATTTTTGTGCACTCTGCTATGTTTTTTTATTAAGTTTTCCATTTTATATATTTATGCGTTTGCATGTATTTGACAGGAAGTATATGAACAACAGAAAGAATTAATATTACTTGGAGAGAGAGTTGTCCTTGCAACTCTTGGATTTGATCTCAACGTGCAGCATCCATACAAACCCCTTGTTGAGGCAATAAAGAAGTTCAAAGTAGCTCAAAATGCCCTTGCTCAAGTTGCCTGGAATTTTGTCAATGATGGGTATGCTTGTCTCAGTTTCTTTGTACTACCCACTGTTGGTCATTCTTCTGAAATTGAATGTGGTATGCAGACTCCGGACATCTCTTTGCTTGCAATTTAAACCTCATCACATTGCTGCTGGTGCCATTTTTCTAGCTGCCAAGTTCCTCAAAGTAAAGCTCCCATCTGATGGTGAGAAGGTTTGGTGGCAGGAGTTTGATGTCACCCCGCGCCAATTGGAAGGTTAGAGTCATTCCAAACCTTCTATAGCAGCAGTAATATTGCAAAAAACAGTTAATTGCTTTATTTTTTCTTTGATATTTGACATGCAATTCTCATCCTTTCCATTGACCTAATTCTCGTGTGTTTCTAGGTGGTGGTGATAGCCAATAGGTCTAAAGAATTAAATGGTAATAACTATTAATTATTCAGGACAGGAAAATGGAAAAGAAAGTGTCCTTCTAGCACTTGTAATCCCTGTTTCTCTCTTTTCTTTTCTTTTCTTTTCTTTTCTTTCCTGTTTTTCCTTCTTTTTTCCTTTCCCACCTTTCCTTCTTCTTTTTTTTTTTTATATTATTATTATTAAACAACAGTTACAGTTGTATGGTCGTGTCTAAATTGATGAAAAGTTTTCAGTAAAATCTCGAGTATGAGCTCTTAATATTTATCGTAATTTCCTGCAGAAGTAAGCAATCAAATGTTGGAACTGTATGAACAAAATCGAGTCCCACCATCCAGTGATGTTGAAGGAAGTGCTGCAAGTGGTGTGACTCATCGGGCCCCTGCAAAAGCTACTACTAGCAATGAAGAACAGGTGACAACCAACAGTCATTCGCAGGCTGGAAGCACCAGACCTGGAGCTTCAAAGCCGGCTTTATCCAGGCCAGCATCTGAAATGTCACACGCTGACAATCATGGCGGGCCTCCAAGAACGACGGAAAGCCGAACTAATGACCATGGGAACACAGAAATTAAAAATGGTTTGGACCACAAACTGGATGGAGAATTCAGAGACAATCATCATGCTGAACCAGAGCAGATGCCACACCATGAGAAGGCGGGGGAAGGTCAGAACACATCAAGGCATGGGTCAGAGAGAGCTGGTGAAGAGGATCAACAAAATAATGTGGGGAGAAGTGAAACAAGAGAAGCCGGGGAATTGAAGGACAAACATCATGGCCGAAATCTTGAAAACAGACAGAGTACACTTGGTCGGTCACCTCAGGAAGCAATAAAGAAGATCGACAGGGACAAAGTAAAGGCAGCGTTGGAGAAACGAAGGAAGTCAATTGGTGATGTGACTCGGAAAACAGACTTGATGGACGAGGATGATCTCATCGAGAGAGAATTGGAAGATGGCATTGAATTGGCTGCTGGGAATGAGAAAAGCAAGCGAGACCAGAGGCACAGCTGGTCTAAGCCCTCTAGACCAGAAAACGACGACTTGCATCAAGGAAAACATCAAGAGGCTGCTAGAGACGAGCATTATCAGAAAAAGGGTCAGACATCTGGACCGGATTTGAACAATGTGGAAGAAGGCGAGTTATCAGTACTTGATGAGGTGGTTTACCATTCCCCGAAATCCAGCAGCCGCAAGAGAAAGGCAGGAAGTCCACCAACAAACCCCATGGAGGGGAAGCAGCGGCATGACTATGCGCCTGGGGTCAACCACCATGATCGGTTTGCGTAATGTTTAATGGGTATTATCTGTTTTCCCTTTACACTTTGTTGAAACAGTATTGACTATGAATTTTGAGAGCAGCCAGTAATTCAACCATTGGACAATTCCAATCATTATATAATTAAATATGTTGTCCTGTCTTTCTTCTTCTGCTAATCCGCGCCTTGCGGCTTATTAACGCTTATGTTCAAACGGTAGCCTTTTCTCTGGAATATGGAAATTGTTTTCAACGAGTAAATACATTATTTGTTACGGTAAATGGTGTTTACATAATTAGAGTAAATGCTATTGAAGTTTTGACCTATAAGTACGTTCATAAATTTGGTGACTTTTTGTTTTCGAGGGAACAATTGTAGTAACTTGTGCTTACTGGAAAAAGAAATATAGTCAATACCTAAACTGGTACACCAATTTATCACTTGTTTGTGTCTTTCCTTTTTGCAGACTCTGTAGTCTGTAATTGATTGTTTCTTTACCTTCAATAGAAAGTATGAATAAATAGATATAGCTGGGTCCTTCGGATGCAATTAGACGCTATTATGGCCTCTCGTCTCCCAACAGATCATCTGATAAATTCCACCAGACCCGGCTTCATAACAGATCATTCGATGATTCGGACAACTTGCATATTTCATCTATGCATTTTTTCCGACCTTTTCAAGATTTGGCAACTTGCTCCTTAAAAACTTTTTATGTGTGATTAATTCTCTAATGTGTAAAACACATGTTTCATGCAAGAGTAGGTGGTCAATAGCATAGCTCAAGAGATGTCAGGAATGCGTGTAATGTACATGTATTGTGTAATACTACTATGTATCTTCAATAGGGATGTATGCTAGGTCCATTTGTTAGGTGGATTCAATCACAGTAATACATTTTTCTTTTTTCAAAGCCAATTTTTTAGCTTCACCTATTTTGGTCATTGTATCCCATGAATATGGATTTCATAGCCATCTTATGTTCACCAAAGAATCAAGTAAATGTTCTATTAAAAAAAAAAAAAAAAAAAAAAGCAAAAAACAAAAGAAGACTTTAGTAGATGATACTGTCTGTCACGATGGCACAAAAGTGAAGTAGAAACGATAAAGAATTTTCTTTTTAATTTATTGAAACAGTTGAAGAAGAAAAGAAAGTTATTATTATTGTTGTTGTGAAGCATAGGCCATTGGTTTTAGTTTTGTACACCCTAGCACTTTCTCATGCTAATCTTTTAATGGTGGTAATTGGTTCAAAGGGCAACTAATAATATTTCCAAAGCAGCCTGCCCCGGTTTCTAATTGGACAAACGTTTGTGTACCCACACACACACACACACACACACACACACACTGGTACTGCAAGTTTCATGGTTCATAGTCAGTCCTACCAGGAGGAATTTATTTTTACTTTTTTTATATCCCATAGAAGTCTGATAAAAAAACAGAAGTGAAAAGTTGAAATTTTAAAAACCAATACCCAAATCCTAAACGCTAATCATCTTAGTAAAGCTCTTGTTTTTCTATGTATGACAGCAGGAATAGTGGAAAAACAGGACTTGTTGGACCAAGAATACAAGCAACATCTGAGACTCAGAGGAACTTATTATTTCAATATCGAGCACAAATCATCAAAATTACATCACTTTAAAATCCTAAATATCTGTTCGTAGAAAAAAAGCGGCATTTATACTACATTGCCTTTTAAATCGTACAACTAAACCACACCACACAAATTGATGTGTTTATTTATTTATTTTTTCAACCGCAGTTAAGGTTTGGTGAATGTTCTGCGGGAATGGCCACCCAAACCTTGCCGCACTCACCCTTACAGATCTAGCTTGGGCCTAAACTCAATTCCTTCTACTATGAGACCAGACTTGGGATTGTGATTATCAACCTCTCTCAGACCACACGAAACTGGACCATCCTCTCCATGTCCATTAAGGAACTCACCCATCTCAATCTCCTTCCACCCATCTCTTCTATCTTGAGGCAGAGGAGGAGGTGCGTTTCCTGGAGGATCGAGGAAGACCCTGGCTCCTTCGCCATTCCCTTGTCCTTGGAAATCGATGTGAAACTGAACAGGATTTTGATTGAAACCAGAACTGCCTTCTGCAAGCTTAAAGACTAGATAAGCTGCATAAGTTGTTTCTGTGGACAAAAGCCTAGTTTCCATGCTTCCCCTGATGTCAAGCCACCACACGATAAGGAGTCTAGCCACTTCAGCGAACCTATCCACAGTCCATCAGAAATAACTAAAAAGTTACAGTAATGCGCGTATTTATTATAACCATGGAAGTCTAAGACAATTTGGTTGATGCTTTTATAAAATTTCAAGTTATTAGGCGATACGGATGTGATTATTTACGTTAAATTTCAGAAATCAATCGTCAATTTTTGTGTTCGGGACCAAAACAGCCAAAAAACAAAAGAAGCATGATCAGTCCATGTTTGCTTGTAATTAATTGTATTTGCTTACGAAGCATGATCAAATAGGAAAGGATTCCTTCCCCTCTCTCTGTTTTTTATTTTTTATTTTGTTTAAACGTAATTTTGGAAAAAGAAAAGGTGTTCTGTTATGCAGGGAACGTACCTAGATTCAGGCAGTGACATCCACTCCCAGTAATGAGGTGCGTTTCCCCATATGATTCCAAGCCCTCTTGCCCCAATCATAAAACATTTCTTTCCACTTGATCTATCCAATGTAAAGCTCTGTATAGGAGTGAGAACGCCAACATTTATCATACAAGCAAAGTGGAAGAAACAGGCTAATAACAAACATAAAAATAAGTATACTGCACGTCAACCACTAAAATTTTCATGGTTAGTGAGATATTCCTAAATTCTTTTGACATAGATATATAAAAATTCTAGAGATATTGAATGACGGTTAAAGCACGTGATGTTTATGAGCGCGTTTTCTTCTAAAATTTTAACATTATGTGTCGATTTGTGGAGATCTAATAAAAATATCAGATACCTTCCTACAAAAATTTTGGGGACAACTTACCAATTCAGACAAAGTTGAAGGAGTTAGAACTAAAAAACTCGAATAAAACAAGAAAGGGAATGATAAAGTAATGTAGCGTTTTAACTTATCATATGCACAGTATTTTTATAGGGTGTTTGGAGTTAAGGGTTCCAATCAGTTTCAAGAGCAAATAGTAGCAAATAGTGGACAGTTATCGCATGTTAACTACAGTGTAATATTTTCACAAGCTACAATGAGTTGTTCCAACTTTATGATTCTAAAAGGACGTTTGAAACGTCAAATTCAACCCATTAATTACAAGTAAAAAAATATAAAACGCTCAACAGTTACAATAAAAAATAAAAAATTACTATAATATAAAGTTCTCTATATTTTTTTCGATTTAAAACACATGTTTTATCTTATTCTCCATACGGAAGCTAAATCTTCTCTCAAACACCATAGAAAGATTATCGTGAATCCTGTATCACTAAAGGCTAAAGTGTACAAGACGATTCACAATTCTTTCCTAATAATTTGGTATCTCCATCGGTAGAAGCTAATTTAAGATCTATGAAGAAAAAAAAGGGAAGATTTTTAGGAGTTGAGTTTTAGCATGTTTACCAAGTTAAGGTCGTCGAGGATGATGGGATTATCACAGAGATGGAAATAGAGAGCTTTCTTGGGCATGGAACGCAGTGTCGTTTCTGCAACTGCCGATCGGGAAATCAAGTCGTCGTGATTGGGAGGAAGGAATTTTTCCCAAACGACATCGGAATCCGACGCTGATCTGAACAGAGGAGAGACCAGACAGAACTTGCAGGCATCTTTTGGAGAAGTTAAGGAAATTATATGGGCAATGCAGTCTTGTGGTAACTGACTCATCTTCATTTTCCGATTCTTTTGCTTTCGTTCCGTGATTTGCCTCCTCATAATATGAAGTTATTTATTTTTTAAGCTTTCCTTAACAAGGAAGGAAATCCAGGTGAGAAACGGGACGTCAACTGCAAAGTCAACCGTTGACCCGAGACGTAAAAAAAGGGGAAAATACCCGAGGCACCGCAAAATATCATTTTTGCCTTTTTTTCATTAAAATGCCTAAGCACCCCCGTGTTTCTAAGATCATACATAAAATATCCCAAAACAATTGAACTTTCTTAAAATTTCATAATCACCCTTTCTAATCTATATTAAAGTTATTTTAAATATGATCTAATTTAAAAATTAAATAAAAAATAATTTAAATTGTTCAAATAAATATTTCAAATTAAATATGTCAATTATTTTGAGAGTTTTTAACTTTTTAAAATTGATTTTTTTAGTATTTTAGTTTAATAATGCTTTAAATTGTATTTAGTAAATATTAGGAAGGATAATCTTGATTTTTTAAAAAAGCTTAATT
>CAMOHE010050220.1:0-13531 GCA_946598075.1 Artocarpus hirsutus
GGGTAGGGGTAGCAGGTGGGGGCAAGCATGGGGAGGGGCACGAGTGGGGGCAGGGGGGAGGGATAAGGGGTAGAAGGGGGATGAAGGAAGGAAAGAGGGTTAGGGGGAGGGGTAGGGGGAGGAGGAAGGGGCAGAGGGGGGTGAAGGAAGGAAGGGGGTGGGGGCGGGTGAGAGGGAGGGGAAAGGGACGTAGGGGAGACTAGGGAAGAAGGGTGTGGAGGCGGTGGGTAGGGGCAGAGGGAAGGGGAAGAGAAATGGGGGAGGAGAAAGAAAAAGGGAGGACTTACCGATAGGTGGGTGACGGCAGAAGGACGATAGCAGCGGAGCTTAGGAGAGCTTGATAGAGAGAGAGAGAGCTTCTTCTAGGGAAAGAGCGAGATCTGCGACGAGTTTGAAATGAGAAGGGGTGCACAAGTTCCAAAAAATATAAAGGCCTAGGTCCCACCTTACATGATGGTTTTTGTTAAAAGCCGTTGTGTAATGCTCAACCTTACACCATGGTTTCTTGAAAAACTATCATGTAACGCTCAACCTTACATGACGGTTTTTTGAAAAACGATCATAAAAAAGGTCAATTTTAGTACTTACACAGGTTTTTCTCTTCTACCTAGGGTGGCTAGCCTGTGTGTTAAGCATACAATGACCCATAATGTTTATTGATTCCTATTTTCATCACAAATATAACTATAAATAGATTTCCCAAACTGTTAAAAGAAAGTTAAAAATGAAACAAAGAAAAATAAACATATTATACATTTGTTTACCGATGCTCATTTTTTTCTCTTTTTTTTCATTGGTTCCTCAATACATATCCATTCCACATCTTCACAAAGCAAGTCTGAAACATCATCTTCAAAATCATCTATCTCTTTAACCAGTGGCAATCCCTTTGTGAATGAAGGGATGTCTATGCAATCCTCGGCAACTTCTTCACTGTCAACAACTACTCTTATCTTCATCGGGATGGCTAGAGACAATTTCAAGTCTTGGGGATCCATAGTGTAAAAAACTTGGATTGCATGTGATGCCATAATGAAGGGATCATTCTTGTATCCCAATCTTCTAAATTCAACCACCATGATGCTGTCATTATCGATCTTAACATAGCTATTATCGGCCCACTTGTACTAAAAGTGCTATGTGCAATCCTCCATAATTAAGTTTCCAAATATCTTCAATGAAACCAAAGTAGTTTATGGTCCCATATACCAGATTTCTATCGTTGGTGGAGGCAATATGCATAGCCTTGACACGAAGAGTGACACCAATATTTTAGATAGGATGCTTCTCATATCTTTTGTGGGTATAGAAAGTGTAACTATTTATAGAATATGATGTACATCTTGTAACTAAATACGACGATCTTCTAGCTAGGTTCTTCATGTCTTGTGCAATGCCTCCATCTTATGATGTGGAGCATTTTCCATAGATGTATGCTCTAATCCACAACCAAAAGGTCTGGTTGTGTTCATCTTATAACTACTTCTCATTTCTTGCTCTTCTTAGGTTTCCCATTTTTAATTTGTTCATATGCACCTCAATGAAAGGCTCCAGTTCGTTAGCATTATGCAAGACAAAATGACAAGCTTGATCCCACTCCTCTTGATATACCGAGGAAGGATTACAAGTAGATAGTCCCTTAGCCTCAATGTTTATAGTCTTTGGCACCCAAATTGCTTCTACATTAGACAAGTACTCGGAGCAGAATTCAAATGATTCCTCAACATTGTAACTTTCTATAATACATCCCTCTAGCCTATTTAGGTTCTTTACATAGCCTTTCAAAACCTTCATCTATCTTTCAAATGGGTACATCCATCTCAAATTCACCGGTCCTCATAACTTAACTTTACGTACTAAGTGTACTATTAGATGACTCATGATGTCAAAAAATGCCAGTGGAAAAAACTTCTTAAGCATGAATAAGGTTTGTACCAACTCCGATTGCTATGAATCTAGCATAAGTGGATCAATTACCTTGGAACATATTGAATTAAAAAACGAGCACAACTTGCTAATTGCAAATCTCACATCCGTTATTAGAATTCCCTGCAATGCCAGTGGTAGCAATTGCTACATCAGCACATGACAATCATGTGTTTTTATGGCAATAAGTTTCAAATCCTTCATCAACACCAACTTTTTAAAGTTTGAAGAATAATTGTCTGGCACTTTCAATGAAGCAAGCCATTTAGAAAGCTTTCTCTTTTTCGTTCTTGATAACATGTGCTTCGCTTGAGGTAAGTAAGTGCGGTTTCTTCTTTCCTTGGGAAACAAATTAGGAGTAATTTCCATTTCCATGAGATCAAACCGTTCTTTTTCACCATCGATCCTTAGTCTTGCCCAAAATGTCAAGCAACGTGCCAACTATGGATTCACAAATGTTTTTCTCAATATGCATAATGTCCATGCAATGACGAACAAAAAGTGTCTTTTAGTATGGAAGATCAAAAAGATTGATCTTTTTTTCCTTAGTCCATTGATTGGCGGCTCGTCCTTAACATGCTTTCTCTTGTCGAATACCACTTTTATATCTTTTACTATTTCGAATATTTGTTCACTCGTCAAAGGACAAGGGGGGTCTCTTTCTTCGCTGTTGCCATCAAAGGCTTTCTTTTGTTTGTGGTAACAATGATCTCATGACAACCATCTTCTATGACCAAAAAAAAAGATTTCTTACCATTCTTCAACCATCTTTGAGGCATTTCATTCATCCAAATAGGACAACCAATAGAACTCTTCATCAAATAATCAGATAAATTGCCATATGTAGGGAAGTCATTAATTGTCCATATCAACATTGCACAGAGTATGAACGTCACTTCTTGGTAAGCATCTCTAACTTTGACTCTATTTTCCCATAAGTTTTTTAGGTCATCGATTTACAGTGCCAAGTGTAAATCAATGTCACTGACTGGTTGGTGAGGACCTAAAATCAATAAAGACAACATTAAAAACTTTCGCTTCATGCACATCTTTGGAGGGAGATTGTAGTTAACAGGTTTTACGGGCCAAGTGCTATACCTACTACTCATGTTACCATATGGGTTCATTCCATCAGTCAACAAAGCGAAATGTATATTTCTTGGATACACACTAAAGTCGAGATGATCGGTTTCAAAAGTCTTACATTGTGGTAAATTCATCAGGTTTCTAAGCATACCATCGTCGACCCGTTTGTCATGATGCCATGTCAAATTCTTGGCATGTTTTGGGTTTCTGATTAAACATCACAAACATGGCACTGGTGGAATGTACCATAACACTTTCTTTGGCACTCCATTCTTACTGTCTCTTGGCTCCTTTCCTTTCTTCCACCTTGCTTGTTGACAAACCGGACAATAATTCTTATCCTTATACTCATTTCTATGAAGAACACAATCATTTTCACAAGCAAGAATTTTCTCATACTCCATTGCCAAAGTGCTTAAAGTCTTCATAGCCTAATACATACTGGTCGGTAATTTATTACCCTCTGTTAGAAGCCTTCCTAAAAATTCTAAAAGCTTTATGAAACAAGAATTTGACCACCCACCCGATGCTTTCAAATTCTATAATCTAACTAAAGCGGACAATTTTGGTAAAATTGGTACATCCCTCATACACGGGTGTCTCAGCATCATTCATCATTGTTTTAAATAAATTTAGACAGTGTAAGAAGTGTTCTTCCAAATCATGGATCATGTCAACCATACTGTCATAATCACCATATTATCCTTCACAATAGCTTCCTTTTCTTTACTTATTAAAGTTCGATTGAAATTAGGCTAGCCATGAAAATGTAACGTTTGATAACCACTTATAATTCCATTTCAAAATAAATGTCCTTTAACAACTCGAATTGGATGCAATCTATAGTAATCACATTGAACACAAGGACACCAAATTTCATCACCATTAGCATGAGTTTTGGCAAAATCCAAGAACTCTTCCACTCCATTCATATATTCGCTAGACAGTCAAAAATCCCACATCCATTTCCTATCCATTTCGCAAGTCCTAAATCAAAATAATAAATAGCAATTTAATTAAAATTAATTTCACAAATTATACATACCCACTTCTAATCATAAAACAAAAAATTCACCCATCATAAAACAAATTACACATTCCCATCATAAAACAAATAAATCATACCCATAATCCACAATACAATAAACACAGATTGAACAACAAAATCAACAACAATTTATCAATTGTGGATTAAACAACAAAATCAACAACAATTTATCAATTGTTAATAAAAACTTACAATTAGAAAATAGATTAACGAGTGTGGAGGCAAAGAGGGACATTAACAGCAGTTTCAAAGGGGTCTATGTTTATATTTGAGAGGTGAGTTTCTGATTTGTATCTAATTGTCGAGATGGAAAAAAGGATTTTAGGTGAGTTATCACGACAGTTTTTTAAAAATCCGTCGTGATAAGCTTGACATACCACGACAGTTTTTTAAAAAATTGTCGTGATAAAGGCGGTACATAGCATGGTGGTTTTCGTCTTCACAGGTGTAACTCCTACTGTTTTTTTCCCCTTATCACGATAGTTTTTTAGAAAATGTCATTAATTAAAAGTCATATAATCTCAAATTTGTTGCAGTGGGTGTTTGATATTTTTGGTGTTATTTTATAGGAACTTAATAAAACAGGGATTTATGAAATTTTCAGCATTAAAAATGGAGCTTGGAAAGTCTCTTTGGTATAGGCAGCCCCAGTCTAGCGTTGTAGCACCGAAAAAAGGTGTTGCAACACCCAGTGGAGCTAATGACCGCTGCAACGCCTAGTGGAGTGCATGGTCGCATGCCACATTTCTTTGCAACTGCCCATAAGGTCAGAAGGGATGTGCGCCGTGCCAGCGGCTTGTGCAACGCACCTGGCCACACATCCCTGGGAGTTTTTTCATGCCTTTCTCGAGCTGATTCGTGTTTTTGGAAAATCTTAGCCCCAATTTCTTGATCTAAGGGCCGAGATTTGATGATGAATGAGCCCCAACCTTTTAAAAACCCTAAAGCCCTCATTTTGCAAGGTGTGGAGAATTTGGAGGAGGAAACCCATGAGTGAGAGCTAAAATTCTAGAGAGAGAAAGAGCTTAAAGTTGAAGATTCTTGGAGTATTTTGACGGATTCTTAGAGGATTCAAGATTTGAAGCTCATCTCTACAAAGAGATTCCTCTTCCCTCTCTCTATCCTAATCTAAATTGAAATTTGTATTTATATTTGTGTGTTGTAAATATTTGCTTTTATGGATTTCATGAAATGATTAGTTATGGATTTATCAATGTTTTCTTAAATTTCCTATTCTAGAGCTTGGTTTAGTTGGATTTGGATTATTCTATTGATTGTTGATGTAATTACCATTTCAATTTCATTTGTGTTTCTCTATGCTTACTGCCTCTAGTTTATTTGACCAATGAATTAGTTCATACAATTTATGAAATTTAAATGTTTGGTAGAGATTGAATCATTTATTTTTGCTTGAAAAACGTAATCTATGTTGTTGTTGAGACCCGGAGGGCTGTGAACGTGTAGATTATTGACTTGAGAGTCTTGGTTTTTGTGAGTTCGGGAGATGATCAATGTCTTGATAATCAAATTAAGGGCTGAACTTAATAAATGTGTAATTAACCAAGTTCGATAGGGATATCAATTTGGGTGTTTATGCGTAGAACCTCATTAGACACTCAGGAGAAGTAATGAGGTGAACTTAAGGCCCTAGTTTACTTAATTGGATGAAATAAAGATAATAATCACGAAATAGAAAAAGCATAGGAAAAATTGATCTAAATCAAATCCCTAGACACATTGTATATAGATTGTCTATATTGTAATTTATTTATTTTGTTTTTGATTTTGTTTAATTAGTTTGATTAGTTTTATTTTTCTTTCTATTTATTTTCCTTTAAATTCCAATTGTCTAAATAAAACTCGGTCATTGTAGCTACAGTAATTAGCTAGTTTTTAGATTTCAATCCTCGTGGGAGTCAACAACTCATAACTCACTAATCCTATACTAAAACTTGACCCCATACACTTGTAGGTTAGACAAAAAGTCTTCATCATTAAAAATTATAAAGCCCCGTGTTTTCATGAATGGCCGTTCAAAATTAACTCATTATGATCACTCACAAATGGGCTTGCCAAGTGAAACGAATTAGTCATACATTTAAAGACTGACTCCAAGAATAGCACTCTAATGTGTATAAGCAATTTTTAAAAAAGAAATATGCTTATGCGTGACGCTGGATAGCATATAGGTTTCATATAAAAGTAATTGTTATAGATCACTTGGCATTGTTGATTGAATCACACTGGCATTTGGTCATAGTTATTACCGGTGATATATTGATTGACCTAGCGCAAAGCCAGAAAAAAAAATAAGAGCCGAATAAATAATTTAAACTTTGAGAAGGAGAGGAGGCGTACAAATGATAAATGTCAACCAAATATACTTGCAAATTAAAAGGGAAAAAAAAATCAGGTGTGGTGCAGCCACCTATATATTCTGGACCATGTATAGCTCCTCCCCTCATTGGATCATAGATGTTTAACATGGTGACAATTATATCAGCTACTGCATTCAATATGTTAATGAACTTTAATGTATCCTAATTATTACTATCTTGATCTAGGTAAATCCAATGCAGTAAATTTAGATCGTAGGTAATGGGTGATGTAGAAAGTTACATGTGGTCAGAAACTAGTGGAAAGTAATTTACTATTAAGGTGATCTCTTCCTCAACCATGAAATATCCGCCGAGGTCCAACAAACATAGGTCTAAAAGTGATCAAAGATGACAAAAAAAAGGTTTGTCAGTAGAAAAAAAATAATAAGAAGAAAAAAGAAATGAGCAAAGTGGAATTCCATCATCAAATGGCCACGAACTTTAGAAACTTTTAATACCTTTAATAATATTTTTGCATTAACAGAAAACAAAAGTGCAAAGGGTGCAAATTACTTTAATGGGTATCCAAAGTTAATAAAGATGATCAGCAAAGCAGCTCCATAGTAGTGCACCACACCACCACATTATGATAAAACGACAAAAACAGAAAAGTAGTGTACATTTAGTAAAACAATCCTAAATAGTAGTAACATACAAACGGAAATCCATTTAAAGGATCAAAAACTTTTATATAGTACTACTAAGATTTATAAACTACAGTGAAAAAAAAAGGTATAAACTTCTTATTATATAACTTCTTAAGCTTCAATCTCAAACCTTGAACACATGATGGACCCCATGGATATGTCAATCTCGATCAAGTTTTCCTCTTCATTCATGTCGTTAATCTCGGCTAACATTTCCACTAAGCTTCTCTGCTTGAAGATGCAGTCGGGGAACAAATTATTATCGGCAGGCATTTTCTGGTTCAGATTAAAAACCAGTTGCTGATCTTTGTTGTTATAATCATCATGATCATGACCAACGTAGTGCCCACTTGGGAGAGCAATCTCAATTAGGCTTTCCTCATCGGAGATCACTCCATCGTCGTCGGAGAAAACAACACCTTTTTGACCAGTAGTGATGTTGTCTCTGAAAGGCCATTCAGCTTCAGAATCCTCAGTGGTTGATGAGTGCTCTAGATACTGATCACTAAATTCCGATAGCCAGTTCTCTGATGAAACTGAGTGAGACATCATATCTTGGTGTTCTTGAGATTCCTTTTCATGGCCATGTAATAATTCATTAACATGATCTTCCAAGTGGGGAAATGGGAGATTTTGGTCAGGGTTCATTAGGATATGGTCTTTCTCTAGCGTGTTTTCAATCAGAACAAGTTTGGGCTTAGAAAATTTGAAGAAAATGGTGGAGAGAACTAGTATTATAGATGTTAGGAAGATGGAGAAGAAGAAGTAACCAAATCCCAAAAATCCCACTAGCAATGGAACAAGAAGTATAACTAGTAAAGCACAATTAATCCATAGTCTTGGGTTTCTAAAGGAACACAAATGGTTGACCATCTTACAAAGTTATGCAAAGGGAAAAAAATGTCTATATAGTTGTGCTAGCTAGGAAAAAAAAAAGAATAAATTTTTTCCCGTTTATTTCCTTGCATGGACAGAAAATGAGATCAGTAGGAGGCAAAATGAAAGCAAAGGATTGATATTTACTGGGAATATAGATATACAGTAGCAGACGGTCTAGTTATAAATCTTTTGTAAGCCTGACTGTAAACCAAACAAAAAGCAAAAAAAGTTACAGAGAGGATAAAAATATGGATCTATATATGTAAGATTGAGAAAAGCTTACATGGGACATAAAAAGAATGTGCCCGAAGTCCTTCCAAAAGCAAAGTGAAAGCGCATGAATTGAAGCGGAAGGAAAGAGTCTGAACTCAAGCTGTAGAGTGCTTAGAGATGAGAAGAAACAGATATACATGAACTGTCTGCAAAGAGGCAGCAGGAGAAACAAAATAACGAGATATGTTTTGTTTTTTGGACTAAGACGGGTAACGTAGAGAGCTCTTCTCTTTTATTAGTTATTACAGAAATTACAGTTCCCAAGTGGGTACTACTTACTTTAAATAAAAGAAAAATAGTAAAAATGAGGGTTTTTTTTTTTTTAATGACTAACTTGGTGGGTATTTCCTCTGCAACAGACTGATTCTCTCGAAAAACCCCAAAACCCCTAGTTTTCCCCCTGGCTTTGATTTACAGCCACACTGCTTAGAAATCAGAGCACCATGTGCAAATACCAGAGCTCTCCACATGGCGTTTTCAATTTCAGCATTCAATGCTACCCAAATTTTTCAGCAAAAAAAAATAACAAAATAATAATAATAATAATAATAGCCCTTTAAAAAAAAGAACCCACAATAATATTTAGAACAAAAAAAGGATTGTTTATCTTAAAGGTCTCCTACTTCATTGCAGATGTATAGACCCCATTGTTTCCCTCATCGTTTCAAGAGTCAAACCATTCAAACCCATTTTCTGAAACTGCTGTAACTTAAGTTCGCCTACCTGCCAATAACAGAAAAGAACCAACTTATAATAATAACCTACTATTTTCTTTGCCCCTAGATTTGACACCAGCATAGGTCCTGTGGAGGAATTTATGGTCTTTACTGGAACACAGAAAGGACACACCATTTGTTTTTTATGTGAGAACTTGATCACCATGTAATCGCAATGACCTTACAACTTGAAATGCAAAGATCTTTCAACCTTATCATTATTATTTGCTGTTCAACTTCTTTTAAATGTATCTTTAGTAAACAAGAAGTAATCCATGGCCTTGTAAAGCAAAACTACAAGGTGGTTAATGGTTATAACTTTTTCGCATCTCCTGTTTCTGAAATGTTTTTTCATTAAATTATTACTCAAAAGATGAAGAGAAAGTGATAAATTTAAAATAGTACTTAGGAAACAAAAAGTGGAATCTGCAGCTCATAGGTTTATCCTGATATAAGAGCCAGTAGATTCATTATTTTTTGTAGTGTAAAGCTTCTTCTGTTTGAGGAGAAAACTTCAGGATATTTACATGCATATGCAGATTATCATGCCAAGTTTGCACGGAAAAACTTGCAAAAGAAACCAGAATTTGTTATCACATATCTCAAGAACATAAAACAGAAGCCTTGCTCTCAAAATTTTTTTTTCTTATGCTGTGTTGTTTTAGAATTAGCTTCATCCAAACATTAGAAGATGAAAAAATGCTCCCTACGAAAAATTAAAAACCAAAGGGGAAAACAAAAATCAGCCTCTAATTAATTAAGTAAATTCCCATCATCATGCACAAGGAGTTGACATTTTGGAGATGCTTCTATAGGCTTTAGCTTTTGGAGATAGATCTTATGTAAAGAAATGGTGGTATTCAATTTTAATGATGTCTTTGGTAGAGGCTCCCATGATGGCCTCATGTAAGCTTTAAACATATGGGCCATCAATGTGTCTCTCTCCAACCAGAAACCCTTGCCCCCACCACTCCCATATTTTCCGGAAGCCTGCACCATCGGCGATCGGCTCGACTGGATTTTTGCCACCGTTTCCTTTTTTGCTAATAAAAATGAGGGAATCAATAATGTTCTTTTGCTTTTATGATCCAATGCCTCATTTGAATTCTATGAGAGCGAAAAGGGGAACTTATCAGCCTATGTTTTCTAGCTTTCTTGTCCCTATTTCTTGCTTAGCTTTGTCGAGCGTATCTCCTAGCTTTTTATTCCCTAGTTAATAGGAAAATGGATTGTGTGGTTACAGGCATAGTTTTGTGGTAATTTTATATGTGTTGAGTTAAATTCCTCACCACAGGTTAAAAAAAAAAAGTGTAGTTAAAAAAAAAAAAGGAAATGCAAGTCTACTCAGCCAAAGAAGTCTTCGTCATGTCAAGTGGTTCTAGCCTCTTCGTTCAAAAACTTTAAGCTGTGCAATTGGGATGTTTTGATTATAACTTTTCAAAGGGCTAATTGTTTATGTCGTAATTTCATATCCTCAAAAAAAGTTATGTACATGTATGTACATAAGGACAAAGCTAATAATTTATTGCTTTTCGAGTGGGGCTTGTATGTATAAATGTTGACACTTATTGACATATAATATTTTCCTATTTAATCGATTTCTAATTTAACAAAGCATTGATCAACTACTGAATCACTACCTAATATATAGGGATGGAAATATTGATATTGATAGAAATATTAATACTTAAATTTTAAGAAGTATTAATAAAAATATTAATATCGATAAAAATTAATGTAAAATATACAGAGTTATATTAAAATATTTTCTTTTTAAATAAGACCTTAAAAAGCTGTAAGATTATCAATAACACTTAGATTACATAAACTCACAACCAAAATACTAAGGGTCCGTTTGATATACCTTGTGCTTTTACTTTTCGGATGTAGAACAAAGAACCACAAACTAGAGCTTTTTAATTAGTGTTTTGGATAGAGCATTAAAAATTATTTTTTTTAATTTTAAAAGAGTTTTTAAACTTGTCTGGTTGAATAAGTCAAAAACACTTATTGGAGATATAGATTGAATTTTTAATTTGTTATTCTTAAATAAAATGTCAAAATATAAATAAAGAAGCATTTTAGTTTTTTACAAGTGCTTTGTTCACAAGCACCTTTGGTTTGACTTCTCCTATAAGTAGTTTTAAATGCTAAAATTTAATTGTAAGTGATCATCCAAACAAATCTAAAAGTACTTATAAGCCAAAAGCAACTTAAAAAGCCATTCCAAATGGACTCTAAGTATGTGATAAATAGGCGCAGTAAACAATTATTATAATATAATATATAAGCATACTCTCATATCAAGTAAAATACTTAAGGGCCAACCTAATGTAATTACTTTGTGTCCATAGTTTCATAAAATATGATAAAACAGTAATACCAAAAGGAGCTTTTAGCAAGTTTACAAGTATTGAAATACTATCTTAGTTTAAACAATATTAATACAAAGACATGAAGTTTTCTTATATAATTCTAAACATGTTATATATATGAATTTTATAATATTAAAAACAAATTAAAAAATAAATATCAAAAACACAACTATTTTGTCTATATTTTCATGGAAATTTCCATAAAATTTCGCTTTATTTTGTTACTTGACACTTTAATTTTTACGAAATTTAATATTTCTATCAAAATATCGATAGTTATATTATTTTTTCGAGAAATATTACATATTTTATGGAAAAAAAATATGAAACCTTTGTTTTCATATAACTACTTTTAAATTACAATTTCTAAAAATATTAAAAAATACCGTTAAATAAGGGTAGTATAATCTCAAATTTTTAGTAATATTCTATGTACATATGTATGTTATTGCATATGATCTATAGGATATTGGTGATCAATGGATCGAACTTTAATTCAAAGAAATGTTCGTCGATCAGTGAGGGGTAATATCTAGCCATCGACGGTCTTTGCAGCAGCTTTTCATCTGTCGTGCCACTCGTTGTCCTCACCCTAAGTCGCAAGGCCTCTATTTTTGCCATTCGAAGGTTGTCGTCCTCCATTTCTGTCGTTTAAAGGTTGCTATCATTTAAGGCCGTTCATCGATGGAACACTCGTCATCGTTTGATTGAAGCTTGCCATTCCCAATTCTACAAAGCAGCAACGCCGCAAGAGTGAGAAAGAGAGAGAGAAAGAGCAGATTCAGAGAAAGAGGGAGAAAGATAAAAGTGAGAGTGAGAGAGAAAGAGTAAACTGAGACGTAGAAAGAGAGAGCAGATAAGCGGATTGAGAGAGAGAGAAAGAGAGACAGAGAGAAAGAGAGGTATTTGAGGGCAAAATAGCAAAATAAAAAGTTCAAGCATAAAAATAGTCTATTATTTTCTAATAGCTGGTAGATAGGCTATTGCTTTTTAAAACCTTAAAATTTGGGCTAATTTTCTACTATTTCTCTCTTCTTTATTTTTTTCAATTGCATTTAGAGTACATATTTCGGTGTCTTAAATTTAGCTTAAAAGATTTGACCAAACAGAAAAATATATAGTGTTCTAGTTTGTGCCTTGGAATGAACTATTAATTAGCTTTGCTTAATAGTAAGCTCTTAATTAACGTCCTTTGAACTTGTAATAGGTGTCTAACATTGTTCCATTCAATCGGGAGCTTTTTCCATATTTATCTCTATCTATTTTATGTATAGAATAGACGGTTTACTAAATTTTGTCAAATTATCATTATAGCTACATAACAAAAGGCTTTTCTTCCCAAGTCCTTCATATAATTAGTATGCAGTTTCCCTTGGAATTGATTAGAAATGCACTGATTTTTCTTTAACTTCTTCGTTAATATACTGTCATGCCCCAGAGTACGGGAGTACGGGAGGTGACGTGGAAGATTAATTAAGTTAATTTAATAAGGATTTAGTTAAAAATAGAGTTTTAGAATTATATTTATAAATAAAAATATGATAATTTTAAAATCGTTTATTTAAAATAAGCAGTTATAACATTTGAACAAATGAGAATAACAAAATAAACAATAAGGAAACAGTAAAAACAATTAAAATATGAGGTGAGGCGAAAATGGGTCCCACTAGCCCATATCTTATGCACACACACAATACTGACAATATTGCAATACAACCACAGTCCAAGAGAAGAGAGAAAATTAAGAATTTACATGCCTTGTCTTGCTATAATACAACCTACCAAAATCTTCTACTGGTTGCAAGTCCAGACATGTAACACCCCGAAGTTAATTAAGTGTAATTAAAATGCTAAATGGTGGGTTAGTGTGCCATAAAGAGTATTTTAAAAATTAATTTGATTATTTTGTGAAAATTTAGGAAAGCTTATGTTATTTTACTCTTTTAATGATTTTTAATTATTCTAAATCGTTTTTAATTGTTAATTTAATTTTCAATGAAGCAATTTGATTTTGAAAACAGTGTATTGTTGCACACAGTTTTGTACAACTGCTTTTTCTTTTTCTCTATTTATTTTCCCTCTCTCTCTCTTCCTCTCATTTTCTCTCTCCTCTCTCCCGCACATCTCTCTCGTCTCTCTCTCTCGGTTCTTCTCACTCTCTCTCATCCTCTCTCTAAAATTTTTAAACAAAATTCGTTTTCAA
>CAMOHE010050220.1:13551-62843 GCA_946598075.1 Artocarpus hirsutus
AAGGCTCGGGAACACGATTGAGCAACCACAAACTCGATTCAAGCTTCGATTCAAGGTTAGTTTTCAAATTTTCAAAACTTTTTTCATTTTTCAAAATTTCTTGCATTTTTGGAATCTAAGAGTTTCTAAGTCTAGAAAAGCTTCAATCTAAGTTAGATGGACTTAGATTAGCTAGAATGCAAACTTTATTTCATCAAAAATGGATTGAAATCAAGATTTTTTATTTTTTCTCTATTTTCTCCATTTTCAAATTTTTGAGAAAATCTTATTTAAAACTTGTTTAAATCCATTAAAAAGTGTTCTATTATGATTTTCTATTGTTTATGATGATTATCCATGCCTGGGAATTGAGAAAAACAGGTTAGATTGAAGATTTGGATTCGGGATGCTGAGACCCGTGCATGAAAAATTCTAGAATTTTCCCAGATCGGCAGGCCGAACTTCGTGTTCGACAGGCCAGATTCAAAGGATCGGCAGGTCAGATTCATCCGACCGATAGGCCGAACCTGGAGATGTTCGGCCGACCAAACCTGCTTTTCCGGCAGGCCAAACCAGGGCGACAGGCAGGCCGACCGGGCGTGGTGCAGTTTTGTGATTTTTCACTTGTTTTTACTGTTTTGAACTCTGATTGAAATTCTAACTTTATAAAATGATTTTATAAACCTAAAATGGCACACTAGGACACCATCAGATGATTTAGTACCATAGGATACCTTGGGTTAGATATTAATGGACTAAGTTACTATGCATTTAGGATTCGCACGTGGATCCGCGGAGCTAACGTATAGCGGACTGGGATTACAGTGTGAGACACTGACACGGATATCGAGGTAGGACTTTTACCCCTTCTTTGATAGCCAGTTTTAAATATTTTGACCTCAAGGAATTTTTATGAAAATGTTTTCAAATGATTTATTGACAAAGGATTTCTATTAACTATTCTCTAAAATAATAGATTGAGGTGGATTTTATAATAAACCTCATAATGAATATAAACGATTATATCTGGTAAAGAAGAGATTTTATTAATCAAAAGATATATATGTATATATATTTGAGGGCATGATGCCATATCAGAGATCGGGTCGTGTAGTGAACGACCTTGGGGGCAGGTCCTGAAACCCAGCTGGGCCACTACAGTGGTGAATTACATATGGTTTGCCCAGGAAAGGAAAATTGTATTCTTTCTGGTTGACCTATTTGAATTGTTTTGGTAAGATTATATTTTTAGTAAATTCTTGTTTAATTATTTATTTGTTTAATTGTTCTAGCACGATTTTTGGATATTTATCTGATTTACGAAATTTCTTTTAAAGTTGAATAATTTCCAAATTTAGTCCTACTGAGTCTTTCGCTCACATTTTTATCTGTTTTAAAATCTTAACCCTAGGTGGACATCAGCTTAGGATTGGAGAAGAGTCCGCTGACCGGACTTACTATCAATAGAAGATTGGGTAGGTTAAGATACAATTCAAGGCATGTAAGATTCTTAACTTATTCTTTTATTTTGGACTGTGGTTGTATTGTAATATTGTCAGTACTACATGTGTGTGCACAATATGTGGGCCAGTGGGACCCATATGCGTTCCACCCTATATTTAATTATTTAATGTTATTTTTATTTGTTTAATTATCATAATGGTTTATTTTAATTCCTTAAATTATTCCACCTAAACAAATTTTAAAATTATCACTTTTTAATTATAAATTTGAATTTTAAAACCTATTTTTAACTAAATCTTTATTTAATTAACTTAATTAAACCACCACGTCACCTCCCGTACTCCGGGGTGTGACAGAATGGTATCAGAGCTCAAGGTTATGAACCTTGGGAATTGTGCACACATAGGTACGACAATGGAATGCCACTGACAGTCCAAATTTTATTTTCAGAAGTGAGAGAATGGCACCTAGATGTCGTTCGACAACGGATGCCGAGTTCGGAAATGATGAGGGCATGATGAGGGCTATGTTTGCTGCATTCTGGCAGATGGTAGCAAGGGCAAGACCTGATGATTCTGAGGCTAGTCGTTGGCATACGTACTTTAAGGAATTTCGACATGCGTCAGTACCGACCTTTGATGGAACTGGGGACCTGCAGGTGGCAGAGTATTGGTTAGATTCGATTGTGAAGCACTTGGATACGCTTGGTGTGCCAGCGGAGTATCGCGTGGAATTCGCAGCATATAAGTTTGAAGTTGGTGCTAATACCTGGTGGAAGTAAGTAAAGCGTTTGGAAAACAATGGCGATATCGATTGGGACAGATTTGAGGAGTTATTCTATGATAGGTATTTTTCGCAAGGATACAGGGATCAAAAGGCGGCGGAATTCTATAGGTTGCAGCAGGGCGATATGTCAGTTCGAGAATATGAAGCAAAGTTCAATGAATTGGCTAGGTTTGCTCCCTCAGCAGTGCCATCGGAGTGTGAAAGGTGTATCAAATTTCAGGAAGGACTTAAGGCTCCTATTCGACGATAGGTAGTTGTCTTACGACTCCAGAACTTTGAAGAGATTGTGTCATCAACAATATCAGTGGAGAATGACTATGCACAGTATTGTGAGAATCGAGCTCAGGCATCAGGAGGACCACAAAGGAGCAGCAGGAGGAGCGTCAGCAGTCGACCGACTCCGGGAAAGAACAAGCAGGGTGGCGTGAACAGCGGCAGCAGTAGTTCATCTAGCAGCGGGCGCAGCAACCCCTATAGCTTTCACTGTCATTATTGCCAGTAGCCAGGACACATCAAGAGAAATTGCCCGATCAGGAGTACTCGCTTAGGACTTTAGACCGGAGAAGGAGCCAGTCGTCAGCCTCAACTTCAGACTCTACCTCAACCGCAATAGTATCCTCAGATTCCATTCCATCAGTTCTCTCCTCAGCAACTGTCACATCCAACGCAAGGTCATCAGTAGCAGAGTTTTTAGCATAACGTCCCTCAGCATCGAGCGCCGAGTACAGCTAGTGTGCAGTCCCCATCATCGCAGCAGTATCAGCCAGTTAATCTAGGAACTAGTAATGTGGGTAGAGGTAAAGGAAAAGCTTCAGTGCAGATTCACACGATGACGTCAGGGAGTTCAGATGCCTAGACCAATCACGTAGTTGTTGATGGTACGATCATGGTTTCTCAGTCCTTAGCACACGTGTTATTTGATATTGGTGCCACTCATTCTCTCATTTTGAGTTCATTTGTACATGTCTTGGGATTAGAAATAGAAGAGTTTGATGAACCCTTAGTCATAGCTTCACCCTTGGGGCAGGGGTGTGTGTGAATAGTATTTGTAAAGCTTGTAAAATAAAGGTCGGGGATGAGATTTTGAAAAGTGATTTGATTATAATCCCCATGAGAACCTATGATGTAATCTTAGGAATGGACTGGTTGTCCAGATATAGTGCAGTAGTGGACTGCCAACTCAAGAAAGTGACCCTAGTGTCTGATAGGGGGACGATAATCACCTACCAGGGTGGTGGTGATTGACTAATGAGTGAGCGTCGTGTTAAGGCATGCCTCGGAGGGCGGAAGAATGCAGCTTGTTATGCTATCTTCATGGGTTTGGAAGAAAAGCCCAGTGTTCCGAGAAGACGAGCAGTAATCCTAGTGGTAGACGAATTTGAGGATGTCTTCCCCGACAAGCTACTAGGATTACCACCGCATCGGGAGATCGAGTTTGGTATCGAATTATTTTCGAGAACAGCACCAATTTCTATAGCACTTTACCGGATGGCACCGGCAGAGATGAAGGAACTCAGAAGGCAACTTCAGGAGCTTGTTGATAAGAGATATATCCAAAACAGTACCTCACCGTGGGGAGCGCCGGTCTTGTTCACTAAGAAGCATGATGGAACTCTCAGGTTGTGCATAGATTACCGACAGTTGAATCGAGTCACAGTGAAGAATAAGTATCCATTGCCTAGGATCGATGAGTTGTTTGACCAGTTAGGAGGTTCGCGGTACTTCTCAAAGATAGACTTGAGGTCAGGATATCATCAGCTCAGGATTAAGGAAGAAGATATTCCTAAGACAGCATTCAAGACCCGGTATGGACATTTTGAGTTTTTGATAATGTCGTTTGGATTGATGAATGCTCCAGCAGCTTTCATGGACTTGATGAACAGGATATTCAGGCCTTACTTGGATCAGTTCGTGATTGTGTTTATCGACGACATCTTGATTTACTCAAGACTTGGGAGGAACATGAGCAGCATCTCAGGATCGTGCTTCAGACCCTACGAGAACATCAGTTATATGCCAAGAAGAAAAAGTGCAAATTCTGGTTGACAGAGGTCAAATTTCTGGGTCATGTCATTGCAGAGCATGGTATCTCAATGGATCCGTCAAAAATAGAAGCCATAGTAGATTGGGAACAACCGAGGAATGTGGCAGAGATCTGCAGCCTTTTGGGACTTGCAGGATATTATAGGAAATTCATGAAAGACTTCTCGAAGATAGCAGCGCTGTTAACGAGATTGATTAGGAGGAATGTTAGGTTCGAGTGGAATGAAGAATGCGAGTTCGCCTTTCAAGAATTGAAGAATTGATTGACTTCAGTACCAGTGTTGATCATTCCTAGTAGTGACGAGCCATACGAGGTTTATACAGATGCTTCAGGACGTGGACTTGGATGTGTGTTGATGCAACAAGCACGCGTGGTAGCGTACGGATCGAGACAGCTACGACCTCACGAACAGAATTATCCAACTCACGATTTGGAGCTCGCAGCAGTGATTCATACGTTGAAAATTTGGAGATGTTATTTGTTCGGGGCAACATTTCAAGTTTTCTCCGATCACAAGAGTTTGAAGTATCTGTTCACTCAAAGAGATTTGAATTTGAGGCAGTGAAGATGGATGGAATACATGGAAGACTATGATTTTGTATTGCAGTATCATCTCGGGAAAGGTAATGTTGTCGCGGATATGCTCAGCCAGAAATCTTCAGGGATATTGGCATGTTTGGCTCTCGAGGATTGGAAAAGGGATGCGATGGTAAGTAAGTTCAGTCTATAGTATTGTGAGGACTACGATCGTATTTTGGTGTATCATATGGAGGTGACCCCAACGCTTGTTCAGATGGTGAAGTAGAACCAATGGCAAGACCAGCATCTTCAAGGAATCTGGATGCGAATTCAAAATGGGGAACAGTTCGAAGAATGGAAGATACACGCAGATGGATCGTTGTACTTCAGGAAGCGTTTAGCAGTTCCAGCTATTGCAGAAGTGAAGAAAACTATAATGGACGAAGCTCATAGATCTCAATTCGCTATTCATCCAGGGAGTACGAAGATGTATCGTGACTTAAAAAGGCATTATTGGTGGAAAGGCATGAAAAAGGACGACCGAGACTACGTGGCCAAGTGTGCGATTTGTCTTTAGGTAAAAGCCGAGCATCAGAAGCCAGTAGGTCAACTTCAGCCACTTCTTATTCCAAGGTGGAAATGGGAACACGTAACGATGGATTTGCTTACCGGATTACCGAGGACGAAGCAGCGGCACAATGCGATTTGTGTCGTGATCGACAGGCTAACGAAGTCAGCTCATTTCATTTCGTTCAGATCGACGTGTTCGAGGAGGATTCTTGGGGAATTGTATATGCAGAACATAGTACAATTGCATGGAGTTCCTTTATCCATCACATCAGATAGGGACACCAGATTTAATGCCAGGTATTGGAGGAGTTTTCAGGAGGCTATGGGTACAGATTTGAAGTTTAGCACGGCATTTCATCCTCAGACGGACGGACAATTGGAGCGGGTTATTCAGATTCTCGAAGACATGCTACGAGCTTGTGCGTTGGACTTTGGCAGAAACTAGGAAAAGTACTTGCATCTAGTGGAGTTTGCATACAACAATAGCTATCAATCGAGTATTGGCATGGCATCGTTCGAGGCATTGTATGGGCGACCGTGTCGATCGCCAGTATGTTAGGCTGAGCCAGAAGATAGGGTTATTCTTGGGCCAAATGAGATTCGTGATATCAACGAGAAGATCGTTGTGATTCGAGATCGATTGAGAGCAGCTCAAAGTCGGCAGAAGAGCTATGCGGATAGAAGACGACGACCTTTGGAGTTTGAGGTTGGAGATTTCGTACTCTTAAAGGTATCTCCTCGCAAAGGTATTTTGTGATTTGGAGTAAAAGGAAAACTCGTGCCAAGATATATTGGACCGTTCGAGATTACTCAACATGTGGGTGTGGTTGCGTATCGACTCAACCTTCCTTCAGAACTTTTGCATGTTCACGACGTATTTCACGTATCGATGCTTCGTAAGTGTCCACCTGAGCAGGAAAAGATCGTTTCGTTTTAGGATGTGCAGATTCAGGAAGACACGACATATGAAGAAGTGTCAGTTCAGATCATTGATCATAAAGTGATTAGTTTATGTCGTCATGAAATCTCATTAGCTAAGGTCGTGTGGCAGTATCACGGGATTGATGAAGCCTCTTGGGAATTAGAATCGGAGATGCAAGAGTTGTATCTGCATTTATTTTGTTTTTGAATCGATTTGTAAATTTTGAGGATGAAATTTCTTTTAGGGGTGGAGAGTTGTAACACCCCAAGTTAATTAAGTGTAATTAAAATGCTAAATGGTGGGTTAGTGTGCCATAAAGAGTGTTTAAAACTTAATTTGATTATTTTGTGAAAATTTAGAAAAGCTTATGTTATTTTACTCTTTTAATGATTTTTAATTATTCTAAATCGTTTTTAATTGTTAATTTAATTTCCAATGAAGCAATTTGATTTTGAAAACAGTGTATTGTTGTACACAGTTTTGTACAACTGCTTTTTCTTTTTCTCTATTTATTTTCCCTCTCTCTCTCTTCCTCTCATTTTCTCTCTCCTCTCTCCCGCACATCTCTCTCGTCTCTCTCTCTCGGTTCTTCTCACTCTCTCTCATCCTCTCTCTAAAATTTTTAAAACAAAATTCGTTTTTAAGCTTCGAGATTGTGGATTGAAGGCTCGGGAACACGATTGAGCAACCACAAACTCGATTCAAGCTTCGATTCAAGGTTAGTTTTCAAATTTTCAAAACTTTTTTCATTTTTCAAAATTTCTTGCATTTTTGGAATCTAAGAGTTTCTAAGTCTAGAAAAGCTTCAATCTAAGTTAGATGGACTTAGATTAGCTAGAATGCAAACTTTATTTCATCAAAAATGGATTGAAATCAAGATTTTTCATTTTTTCTCTATTTTCTCCATTTTTGGATTTTTGAGAAAATCTTGTTTAAAACTTGTTTTAATCCACTAAAAAGTGTTCTATTATGATTTTTTATTGTTTATGATGATTATCCATGCTTGGGAATTGAGAAAAACAGGTTGGATTGAAGATTTGGATTCGGGATGCCAAGACCCGTGCGTAGAAAATTCTAGAATTTTTTCAGATCGGCAGGCCGAACTTCGAGTTCGGCAGGCCGAATTCAAAGGATCGACTGGTCGGATTCATCCGACCGGCAGGCCGAACCTGGAGATGTTCGGCCGACCGGACCTGCTCATCCGATAGGCCGAACTGTGCAGTTCGGCAGGCCAAACCAAGGCGACGGGCAGGCCGACCGGGCGTGGTGCAGTTTTGTGATTTTTCACCTGTTTTTACTGTTTTGAACTCTGATTGAAATTCTAACTTTATAAAATGATTTTATAAACCTAAAATGGCACACTAGGACACCATCAGATGATTTAGTACCATAGGATACCTCAGGTTAGATATTAATAGACTAAGTTACTATGCATTTAGGATTCGTGCGTGGATCCGCAGAGCTAACATATAGCGGACGGGGATTACAGTGTGGGACACCGACACGGATATCGAGGTAGGACTTTTACCCCTTCTTTGATAGCCAGTTTTAAATATTTTGGCCTCAAGGGATTTTTATGAAAATGTTTTCAAATGATTTATTGACAAAGGATTTCTATTAACTATTCTTTGAAATAATAGATTGAGGTTGATTTTATAATAAACCTCATAATGAATATAAATGATTATATCTGGTAAAGAAGAGATTTTATTAATTAAAAGATATATATGTATATATATTTGAGGGCATGATGCCATATCAGAGATCGGGTCGTGTAGTGAACAACCTTGGGGGCAAGTCCCAAAACCCAGCTGGGCCACTACGGTGGTGAATTACATATGGTTTGCCTAGGAAAGGAAAATTGTATTCTTTCTGGTTGACCTATCTGAATTGTTTTGGTAAGATTATATTTTTAGTAAATTCTCTTTTAATTATTTATTTGTTTAATTGTTCTAGCACGATTTCTGTATATTTAACTGATTTACTAAATTTCTTTTAAAGTTGAATAATTTTCAAATTTAGTCCTACTGAGCCTTTCGCTCACATTTTTATCTGTTTTAAAATCTTAACCCTAGGTGGACATCAGCTTAGGATTGGAGAAGAGTTCGCTGACCGGACTTACTATCAATAGAAGATTGGGTAGGTTAAGATACAATTCAAGGCATGTAAGATTCTTAACTTATTCTTTTATTTTGGACTGTGGTTGTATTGTAATATTGTCAATACTACATGTGTGTGCATAATATGTGGGCCAATGGGACCCATACGCGTTCCACCCCATATTTAATTATTTAATGTTATTTTTATTTGTTTAATTATCATAATGGTTTATTTTAATTGCTTAAATTATTCCACCTAAACAAATTTTAAAATTATCACTTTTTAATTATAAATTTGAATTTTAAACCCTGTTTTTAACTAATTCTTTATTTAATTAACTTAATTAAACCACCACGTCACCTCCCGTACTTCGGGGCGTGACAGGACAACGGACTCTTCTCCGATCCTAAGCTGATATCCACCTTTAGGGTAAGATTTGAAAACAAATAAAACGTGAGCAAAAGGCTCAGTAGGACTATATTTTGAAAATATTTATCTTTAAAAGAAATTTCATAAATCAAATAACTGCATAGAAAACGAACTAGAGCAAATAAATAAATAAATAGATGAAAATTTAATAAAAGCTATATCTTACTAAAATAGTTTAAATAGGTCGACCAGAAAGAATACCATTTTCTTTTCCTGGGCAAACCATATGTAATTCACCACCGTAGTAATCTAGTTGGGTTTTAGGACCTGCCCCTAAGGTCACGCACTATACGACCCGATCTCTGATATAGCATCATGCCCCAAAATATATATATATACATATATATCTTTTCATGATTATTAAAATCTCTTTTTATCAAATATGATCATTTACATTTATTATGAGGTTTATTATAAAAATTCACCTCAATTCTACTATTTATGAAATCAGTAAATAAAGATGTATTTTCAACCAATCATTTGAAAACCTTTTTGTTAAAAATTCCTTTTAAGCCAAAACATTTAAAACTAGTTACCAAGGAAGGGGTAGAAGTCCTACCTCGATGCTCGTGCCAGTGTCCCACACCGTAATCCCGGTTCGCTATACGTTAGCTCCGTGGATCCACGCACAACCTTGGATTAAGCTTTGATTCGAGTTTGTGGTTGCTCAATCGTGTTCCCAAGCCTTCAATCCACAATCCCGAAGCTTGAAATCAAATTTTGTCTCAAAAATTTTGAGAGAGAATGAGAGAGAGAGAGTGAAACCGAGAGAGAGGAAGAGAGAGCGAGAGAGATGAGCGAGAGAGGAGAGAGAGAAAATGAGTGAAAATGAGAGAGATGTGAAATAAATAGAGAGAAATGAAAAGCAGTTTGAAACCAATACCACGTCCCGCATGTGGTATTTCCAAAGTGGGACGTATTAGTCATTTTGACAAATTGTTTTGTTTAAAAATTTAAAATAGCAATTAAAAATAATTAAAAGTAATTGAAAAACATTTAAACAATCAAAATAACATAAATTTAGAGATTTTCATGAAATGATCAAATTAAGTTTAAAATAATCCTTATGGTACACTAATCTACTATTTTACATTCTAATAACACTTAATAAATTTTAGGGTATTACATATACATACATATATGCATACACACACACACACATATTCTTAGGGCTGGTTAGCCATGATCATTCCCTTTTAAAAGAAAAGTCTACAAACTAGAGACATCAAACTGTTGGCCTAGCCCGGCCTATTTAAATTAAGCCTAGACGTATTTTGTACCGCGCCTAGACCTGCATATTTATTTATCATGTCGTTTGGGCTGTGTTTGTTTTTTGATTATGGCATCAGCCTAACTCACGACCTATTTATACTCATGTCATGCCTTTAACTTGTTCTATTTTAATCATGTCTAATATAAAATTATAGATAAACAAGAAACATAAGTACCAGATACAATTAAAATTCTAACTTATAATGAAGTAAAATATATAACAATATTCAAATAAGATAAAATCTTGTTTAAAAAATGGTATACTATAATTTTTAATCAAAAAAATTTGTTGGAAATAACAAGAGAGCAATAATGTAGCGCCATTATCATGCCGCTTATGTTGTCCATGCCGTGCTCTTAACATATGCCCTTATCGTGCTTCGTGTCTAAAATTTGCGTGAAGCTTAGCCCGTTTAGTAAATATTCTAAACTAGGCCAATTTAAATAGTTAATGATTGTATAGTGTCATGCGCATGCCGGTCTAATGCGGGTCTGATGCGGCTTGAACTCCGTAGTAGTCAGGGCCTAATGCGGCTGCAGATTAATGCGGGTCTGATGCGGCTTGAACTCCGTAGTAGTCAGGGCCTAATGCGGCTGCAGATATCGGAGGTACTACACCAAAAAAAAAAAAAAGATAAAATATACATATATCACATTTTTCTAGACATTGCATTTTAGTCCATTTTGCGTAAAGTACTTTCTGATTAATGTTCATTACACATTTGGGATCTTTTTTAACAAAGTCAATCAATTATAATTAGTGGTGGAGTCACTTAAGGACGAAACCGCTCCCTTTGAGTTTTTCTTATTTATTTTTTTAATGATCTTTAAATTTGTGATTTTTTACTTAAGCCCCGAGATATTTTTTTTATGTACATTCCCATTGAACTATACTTTTTTTAATTTATATTTGTATATTTTTAAGTTAAAAAGTTAAGTGCATGTCCGAGTGAAGTAGAACCCACGCTCCGCCACTGATTTATAATCTCTTCTTAGGCTTTCTGTGTAACTATTTTAAAAATCCCACCAAATATTCTTCATGCAACTTATTCATGCTTTGTAAACGGTAAATCATAATTTCTACTATAGCTAGTCAGCTAGGAAGTAGCAAACGAAGATATTGCCACTTGTCGGCCAATTGCATGTGCAGGTATAGAAAACGGGTGTCTGATGAAATCCCAACTGGATCATTGCTCTGATTTTTGGCTACAACTCATTGGGAACAAGCTCTAAAATTGTTAATTAACTTCTTAACTAAATTTTTAAAACGTTAATAACATGGTTTGGACAAGTGTACTTGGCCTCGAAAAAGCGAACAATTAAGCTTTAAGAGGTAAACAATCTGACCAGCTAGCGATCAATGGTTTTGGGAGTGTAACCTAAGGAATGTTGGCGGGGACCATACCTCAATTTTGGTGACTGTTTCATCGTAATTGCAGATGACTTCGGAAGAGATGATTGTCTTTATTTGATTTGTATATAGAGCGCATGACCTTGTCTATATCCTAAATGAGTTTTATTATATAAGCTTTTCCTGTTTTTGGTTCCGAAAAAATCGCATTTCTATGTGAATACATGTCTACAAGAAAAACTGAGAACTAAATTTTCCAAAAAAAAAAAGAAGAAGAAAAATTATGCCAAATAGCAGATTTTGCTATTTATTTAGCAAACAATGTCAATAGTTTTAAAAAGTAAATTAAGTAGCGTATTTAGAATCTGCTATTTATTATATCATAATTTTAAAGCAATCAAAAATCCAAAAATAACCCTCACAATTAGATCTGATTTTTTCCATTTACTTTCTCTCTCCTCATCGGTTTTCCCCATTCTCACTCCTTCATCTTCTGACTGCTCCTTCACCCGCACTGTGAAGGTAGATTGGGGTAATTGCTGTCACCATCTCTGTCAAGCTAAGCATCGACGAAGCAGATCATGGCAGAGTTAAGAATTAACAAAGCAAATCGCTACTACTAGAGTCACAAAAACAATCTATTGTTCGTAGCTTAGGATTACGCCTTCGCTCAAGGCCCATCAAAGTTCAAGTAACATCGCGAGATCTTCTACTCCGTTGACAGCAACAGAGATTTGGTGCGGGCATTGTGAACATTATTCGTCGACAATGATGGAGATCTGGTGAGGACATGGCAAAGCCTATCTATCGGCGGAGATCTCAACGGCTTTTGTCGATGAAGCTTGTCTGCGAAGCTTCACCTTCAGATTTGGTGAGCAAGACTCCGGTTGCGAATTAGGAGCCCAATCAGAGCAAGCCAAGGATGCCACCGGTGCTGCGGTGGCCATGCAAAGGCGATGAAGATTCAGGATGGAGGAGCATTGGAGGGACAGAAATGAGAGAGAGGAAGGAAAAGAAAAAAGAAAAAGGAATTTTTGAGTTTTTTGTTTTTTGTTTTTAGTGTTTTGTAATTTTTTAGCAATTTTTTTTTAACTTTTTTGTTTTGTTTTTTTAGCATATTTATGTTTTAATTCTTTCTTTAAACGAATTTACTGGTATGTCTAGTAACATGTCTAGTAAATTTAATATTTATATAAAAATATAGTATTTATATATTAATACAATATTGGTGAATTTTAAAATTTACATAAAAACATAGTATTTACATGCAAATGTAATATTTTTCAACCGTCAATGACCTTAGTGATGTTAGTGATGTCCAACAATATTTTCAATAAATTTTTGTATTTAATAGAATACAGTATTTAAATGTTGATACAATATTCCCTCATCGATGTCGATGATGTCCGGTAATATTTCTGGTTAATTTTTGCATTTATGTGTTAATATAGATTTCATGGGTTTGGCGATATTGTCAATAAATTTTGTACTTATATAAAAATAAGGTATTCAATGTTAATACAATATTTCTTAACCACTATCGACATCGCTAATGCTAGTAATGTCCAGCAACATTTTGGCAAGTTTTGTAGTCACATAGACATAAAGTATTTACATGTTAATATGAATACTTCTCAAGTCCGGCAACACTAGTATAGACAGAAACTTTGACGATAGTTTTAAACCGTTATCTAAAGATAAGATGACGGTTAGCCAAACTATCGTCTAAACCATAGTCGTAATATATGGTACACATTAGACGAAAATTTTTTACCATTTTCTAATACGTGTTTGAAATACCATAAACGTGCGCAAATGGCAAATTAGATGACGGTTTTTACAAAAACCATCATCAAATGTGTTACTTTTAATGATTTTTTTTCTAAAAACTGTCATTAAAAGCATTAAAAATTAAAAAAATATTTTTCCCGAAACAATTTGCTCTCAAAGAATAATTTTAACTATTATTCACAAATTTACATCTTCTTCTTTGATAAACTTGAGTCGTATCCAACTTTAAAAAATACATAACAATTTCAAAGCCTATATAATAAATATGCATATAACAAAAATATTCAAAAACCATAGCTAAAGTTTATCCACAAAATACAACAACAAAAAAAAAAACTTAACCAAACACAAAGGAAGGCTCAAAATTAGAAAAAAAAAAAAAGAAACATAAATTCAAATGAAAGAAATCTCAAAATATTATAAATATACAAAATTTTGGTGCTCAAGATGTAGGCGGAGGAGACGGCGATGAGTGACAGCGTCGAAAATGGTTTGACAATAAGTCACGATGCCAAAGATAAGGTTTGAAGGAGCAATGAAGAGAAAAGATGAAATAGAGAGTGGGAAGATAGAAGAAATTTAGAGAAAGAATTTAAAAGGTGAGGACGAAATAGTTAAAAGGTGAAGAAGATGGAGATAGAGAGAACTTAGAAAGAGAATGGAGGATTTAAGAGAAAAACTTTAGAGTTTGTAAATTTGATAGAGTGGAATAGAAAAAAGTTAGAGGAGAGGAATGAAATAGAGTATTCAAAATTTAAGAAGGAAATGAGAAATTTTGAAATTTTTTTGGCAAAAGAATGAGCGGAAAAATGTCTGTCTTTGTTTTTTTTAAAAATCATTGACATTATACGATGGCTTTATGAAAACCGTCTTTTGATCTAGCACTTAGATGATGATTTTTTGAAGAACTGTTGTCTAATCTTACACATTTGATGATGATTTTTTGAAAATTGTCGTCTAATATGCACGTAGAAATCTTCAAAACATAGAAATTTCCATCTTGTATTTTTTTAATACATAAGACAAAGGTATTTTTTTTAATAAAATGTCATAAAATAGGCATCTTCTAATCTCCTATTTATAGTAATGCAAGGTTGCTAGTAAATTTTTATATTTACATAGCAATGAGATCCGGTTGATCTCAAGGGGGTGACATATTAGGGATGTATAAGTGCACGTCTTTGATTAATTGATAGCAGTTCCAATGAGGTCAAAGGTTTTTAAAAGCTTCAAGATGTAATATGGTAGGATTTCTAATGAAATGATGGGGACATTTAAGTCCGAAATGAACCGAAGGAGAACAACACCTAGGGCCCACCTCGTTGCTATTCTTACCAAAGCCTAATCATCAGAGATCACAACATGGAGCTACATATAGATGAAGTATGGTAGGAAAAGGGAGCAAAAAGTTGATGGAGATGCTTTTTTTTAGAGTAAGTTGCTCTAAAAAGGGGGAGGAATGATAAGTGCTTAATCTGATATATTTTCTAAATTAGCTTTCCCTTATATCTTTTCTTATTCTTGAGCAATTTATGTTTATTATGTGATTTTGTATCTTATTGATGTTTTAAGGTAGTGAGCTGAATAATGGATGAAAAATGAGGAATTTGGAGCTTAAAATGGCATTTATTCATTTTTTAAATTAACTAGGGTTGAAATTTTGATTTTTAGGAGTTTCCATGGTCGATTTAGTATTTTGGAGAAAATTGGGATGTGCCCATGCAAGAAATTTCCTCATAGTCGTAAGAGAGCTTAGTGGCATCTCACCCCAGTGCCAAAGAACCATGCGACCATGCTAGGAGCTTACAGCAGTCCATAGCCATGCCCAAAAAAACTGGCCCCTACGCTCGAGAAGAAGCATCGTGGCCTGATGCTTCCAAAACAGCATGACCTCATGAATCCTTACTTGCCCCATGCATGTCCAATAGCTTTCGTACAAGGAGTTTATTCTACATATGGCCATATGGACTAATACTCATCCCCACCCTTGATGGCCGTCTTGGCTTCGAAATTGACATAAAAGAGCCCAATGTTACCTTTTTTCATCTGTAAAAACCAAAACCTATAAATACCTCATTAGACACAATTAGGAAGGAGTTCTTCAGGTTTTCCCTTAGTCTCTTAGGCTTAAAAAGATAATGATGAAGAAGAAGAAAAAGAGGAGAATTAATGGTGGCTAAAAAGAAGAACATCTACGTAGAGATTCTTGAAGACACAGCTTAGTTCTTTCCCTCATTCTCTTTTCTTTTCATGTATTTTATTTTATGTTTCAATTTTTTTATTTTAAGTTTATTTGTGGTTGAATGGAACTTCAAAACCCTACACATAATTGTATGATTAATTTTTAGAATTATTTTCTAATTTTTTAATTGAGATTGCTTATGTTCTTTTGTTTTAATTGCTCATAATTATTTTCTTGTTTCGTGTAGGTGTGCAACTAAATGAGACTAGAATTTAAGCTATTGCTAGATTAGGAGACTATCTGTAATTTTCTTGATTTTCTAATCACTAGTACCAAATTGAAAGGTGTGATTATGGGAGATTATCGTTAATTATGGTAAGGAACGTAACAAAGGTTGAACAATTTAAGCCTATGTATTTGTTATCTAGATCAACTTATCTCTCTTAACGTAATGCTTCCATTGAATTGAATCTAGAAAGCTTATTCTAGGTTATTTGAGGGAAAGAGATTAAATAAAGAGCTTGTTGTATTTAACAACTAAGTAAGCAGAGAATGGGATAGCAAAGCTTGTTGTTATCTACAGTTAGTGATTTCAATAGAAAATTGCATATAATTTCTATGATTAATCTTATGGTTATCGTTTAGTGGTGGCAAATGATCCTTTGACTAGTTTAATATTGTTGTTTCATATTTTTATTTTTTTGTGTTTTTGTTAATTAAATAAAAAACGCCCAATTTAGTGTTAATATTAATGTGTCTTAGGTTTTAGTGTTAATAACTAATTAATTATACATAATCCTCTACAGGAACGATCCTTACTCACCATTGCACTTAATAAAGATGACATTTTAAAGTAAGATTAATTTGGTGTCCCCCAAGACTTACCAAATTTTGGCGCCATTGCTAGGGATTGTTTTCTGATTAATTAGTTATCTTGCTTTTTTTAGTTTTAATTAATTTATCTTTATCTTCTTTGTTTTAAATAATTTTTCTTTTCGGTAAAAATAATTAAAATTATTTTGTAATTTTAGTTTTTGTATTTGTTTTGTGTAACGTACTTCGAGATGATACATCAACGGGTTCTCAAAAGTTTTGCCCAATGAGACTAGGAACCCTTTTGTAGCACTTTGGTGGATATACAAAAACTTGTTCATCTTGTTTCCGTATCATGGGTTCTCAAAGAAGTGGTAACTTCAATTCTTTCTCGATGGCTTATGTGTGTCAACAAGACAATGGGTTGAATGGGGCAACGGTACCATCTCTTTCTACTTATAATCCACGGATAGAGCCTTCTTCATGTTGGAAGACATTGCCGAATATGATCAATGGAGTTGAAATTGTTTAAGAACTAACCAAGGTTAGGATGATGATTAGTAGAATTTGGAGCCATGGGTTGACACTCGATCTTATTATATTGGACAAACCGTCAATAAAGAAGCTTTAGTAGACCAACCACCTATAGGTATATCTCTTGAAGACCTACTTAGGGTCTTGGTTACTATCACGTTACAATTTCAAAAGGAGATGATCGCTAACCTTGATAATTTGCAAAGACATATCAACCAATTGGCTAGTATTGTAAGTAAGTTAAAGGAACAAGTTGATAATCAAACGGTGCAAAATATGGTATGGCATGAGGATGACAATGACAAACAACTTGGTTGGGAGAGTAATTTGCCTAACATGGGAGTTTTATGAGAATTTAAGCCTCTAGAGGTAATCGAGCCTCGAGATGAACATATAGAAGCCTTTGATATTGTTTTAGCTCAACACTTAGATACTCGTGTGGTTGAGGATAAGTTACACCTTCTAAGTCATGAGACATCCATTCAATGCTGTGAGTTCTATAAAGATCAGATATCAAGAATGGTCTTGGAGAATCAAGTGGAGAGTGAAAATCTATTAGAAAGGTTAATATTGGAAGAATTTCGTCATGAAGCCAAAGCACAAGAGCCATTGAAGGATAAGGAAGTATATGCAACCATCAATTTAATGCCATTGAAGTTCATAACCTATGCACCACCAATGGATCCTTTCTTCCCATTTGCGCCCCCTTCACTATACTACATCCTCCAAGAGCTAAAGTAAGAATCAAAGTTCTCCTTTTAAGCATATCATCTGAAATTGGGTCAAGTTAATGCAACATGCTGAAACATTCCATATCTTGCTAAGCTTGAGGGCATTTACAAGGAAGACCTATGGGTGGTGTTCTATGTCACCTTCTATGGGCAGAAGTTGCTATTTAATGTCACTTCTCTACATTAGGTCGAGGACATAAAACCAAGCGCTTTGTGAGAGGCAACCCAATAGATGGAGAGTGCACCAACACATATTTGATCTTTCTTACTATCCTTCCCTCTATTTTTTTTTTATTTTTTTAAATTGTTTTGGTTTGTTTTGTATTGTTTGATTAGATTGTTTCTCCTTTCTTCTATGCTTAGTCTTACAACGAGGACTATGTGAAGATTAAATGTGGGGGGAAGGATTTAGGATTTTTATTTTTATTTTTCATTAGGTTTTTGTTTTCTTAGCTAATTTAAAAAACCCTTAAAATTTTAAATTTTTTGTAATTTTTTGTTGTAATTTATATTTTTTAGTTTTTTTGAGTCTTAGGATATCTTCTGACCTCATTGATGAGAACTGAATATTAAATTTTATGGTCTTGATTGATTATGGGTGTTGTGTTAAATCTTGATGCCAATCTTTTGTTAACATGTTTTTGTAATGATTATATTCACACTTAATGCACTTGGCCATGCTATTTGATAAAGAGACTCATGTGTTGAAAGAAGTAGATTCTTATACCCTCATATTAATTCTCATTTTAAAATGTCTTGTCAAGATTGAAAGTTAGAACTTTCCCAGAGGTCTGTCAAGGTGAACAACTGATCAAGCATCACTTGAAAAAGGATTTGAGGCTCTAGGTTCTCTAGCACCAAGGCCAAATTAGCCATAGCCTTGATAGATGTTCCAGAGAAAACATTCCCCCTAGTAAGCCAATTTGAGCCCTTCATATAGACCTTTTTTATTTGGAAAACATATTATCTCTGTACCTAGCCTAGTACACTTATATCATTTACCCTTGTTTTAAAGACAAATTAGAGCTTAGAGACTTATTTCATGATTTAAAGGAGATTTTGCAAGGAATTTGATTAGGAATCGAAGATAAGTGTGGAGAAGAGAATCGAATTAAGAGGAAGTAAGGAGGAGGAATTTTTGTAAGGATAGCTCTAAAAAAATGGAAAAAATGAAAAATGAAAAAAAGAGAAAAAAAAAATCAAAAAAGGAAAAGATTCAATAAAGTATCTTGAGCTTTCTAATCTTAAGTTTGGGTGTTGCAAGGTTGTTTAGAATGATGCAAAGGCTCAAGACAATGATGTTTAGCCTATATAAGAATTATGTGGGGTTTTGAGAGTTGTTCATTGAAGAATTTTACAATGGATCTAATTCTATGAAGTCTTTGCTACCCTTGTAATTTCCATATCCTTTCTTTCTTTTAACCATTACCCTTGATCCTATCACAACCCATATTTAAGACCTTTTGATTTTAGGTTGTACTTTTGGTGTAGTAGAGATTTGTACCAATGGTTAAGCCTGCGGTATTTAATCTTTATAACCAAGAGTGGGCGACTACTTTTATGAGGACTATGAGGGCTTATCTTTTCGAAGCATGAGTTGTTTCAATGTCTGTAACAATGGCTAATTCACACACACTCAAATATGGTTGTTATAGAATATATTAGCTTGAGAATAGCTAATTAATTTAAAGCGATACTTGTTTGATTTCAAGTCCATCTCTGACAGCTATCTGAAGTAAAAGATCAGAAGGTTAGTAAAATTTTTGGTGTTTTCTTTCTAGTTTTTCCACTTAGGTTTGCTCGAGGATGAGCAAAGTATAAATGTTGGGGAATTTTATAAGTGCTTAATTTGATATATTTTCCAAATTAAATTTTCCCATAAATTTTACATATTCTTGAGTAATTTGTATTTGTTATGTGAGTTTGTGTCTAGTTAGTGTTTTAAGGTAGTGAGCTGAATAATGGATGGAAAATGAGGAATTTGGAGCTTAAATGAGATTCATACATTTTGGAAATTAACCCAGGGCAAATTTTGGATTTTTAGGAGCTTTCATGGTTGATTTAGCATTTTGGAGAAAACCAGGATGCGCCTTCGCAAGAAATTTCCTTGTAACAGCAATAGAGCATAGACGCATCTCGCCTCCATGCCAAAAAACCATGCGGTTGTGCCAAGAGCTTGCAGCAAAGCATGGCCAAGCGAATTTCTACTCGCCCCTTGCATGTCTAGACACTTTCGTACGAGGGGTTCATTTCGTGTAGACTAATGCCTGGCCCCGCATGTGTTGTCCTTCTTTGTTCCAAAATTGACCTAAAAAAGTGCAATGTTCCCTATTTTCATCCTTAAAAACCAAAATCTATAAATACCTCACATACCACAATTAGGGAGGAGTATTTTAATTTTTCCCTTACTTTCTTAGGCTTAAAGGATGAAGAAGAAGAAAAAGAAGAAGAAGAAGAAGAACAAAAGAGGAGAATAATGGTGGCTTAGAAGAGCATCGTTTACATAGAGATTCTTAAAGATGCAGATTAGTTCTTTCTTTCATTCTCTTTTCTTTTCATTTATTTTATTTTATGTTTCAATTTTTTTATTTTAATTTTATTTGTGGTTGAAGGGAATTTCAATTTTCTAATTGAGATTGTTTATGTTCTTTTATTTTTATTATTCATGATTATTTTCATGTTTTATTTAGGTGCGCAACTAAATGATACTAGAATTTTATCTATTGCTAGATTAGGAAATGATCCATAATTCTCTTGATTTTCTAATTACTACTAGTAGGAAATTGCAAGGTATGATTACGAGAAGTTTTCATTAAGTGTGGTAAGGAACATAACCTAGGTTGAAGAAACTAAGCTTGTGTGTTTGTTATCTAGATCAACCTCTCTTTCTTAACGTAACACTTCTATTGAATTGAATCTAGAAAGCTTATTCTAGGATATTTGAGGGAAAGAGATTAAATAAAGAGTTTGGTTTATTTAAAAACTAAGTAGGGAGAGATTATGATAGCAAAGCTTGTTGTTATCTACAGTTAGTAGTTTTGATAGAAAATTGAATATAATTTCTATGATTAATTTTATGGTCATTGTTTAGCAATGGCGAATGATCCTTTGACCGATTTTAATATTATTGTTTCATATTTATTTATTTCCTTGAGTTTTTGTTAATTTAGTTATTTAGTTAATTTTCAAACCACCCAATTTAGTGTTAATATTAGTGTGTCTTTGGTTTTAGTATTAACAACTAATTAATTAGACCTAATCCTTTGTGAGAACGATCCTTACTCATCACTGTACTTAATAACGATGACATTTTAAAGTAAGGTTAAATTGGTTCCCCTCAAGATTTACCAAATTTTGACACCATTGTCGAGGATTGTTTCCTAATTAATTAGTTATTATGTTTTTGTTAGTTTTAAAGACTAAGTAAGGAGAGATTAGGATTGCAAACCTTGTTATCATCTACAGTTTGTAGTTTTGGTAGAAAATCGAATATAATTTCTATGATTAATTTTATGGTTATTGTTTAGTAGTGGCAAATGATCCTTTGACTGTTTTTAATATTATTGTTTTATATTTATTTATTTTCTTGTGTTTCTATTAATTTAGTTATCTAGTGAATTAAATCAAAACCCTCCAATTTAGTGTTAATATCAATGTGCCTTAGGCTTTGGTGTTAATAATTAATTAATTAGACCAAATCCTCTCCGGGAGCGATCCTTACTCACCCTATACTTAATAACGATGACATTTTAATGTAAGGTTAATTTGGTATCCCTTAGACACCAAATCTTAGTATCGCTGTCAGGGATTGTTTTCTAATTAATTAGTTATCTTGTTTTTGTTAGTTTTAATGACTAAGTAAGGAGAGTTTGGAATAGTAGAACTTGTTATCTACGGTTAGTAGTTTTTGTAGAAAATTAAATATAATTTCTATGATTAATTTTATATTTATTGTTTAATGGTGACGAATGATTTTTTGACTAGTTTTAATATTATCATTTCATATTTATTTGTTTTCTTATGTTTTTGTTAATTTGGTTATTTAGTTAATTAAATCAAAACCCCCCAATTTAGTGTTAATATTAGTACGTCTTAGATTTTAGTGTTAATAATTAACTGATTAGACCTAATCCTCTGCAGGAACGATCCTTATGCACTATTATATTTAATAATGATGACATTTTAAAGTAATATTAATTTGGTGTCCCCCAAGCTTGCCTAGGGGTTAACGCTATTGGTGTGGCTGGTGTATCTTAGAGGAAAAAGCACTAGAAGTTTATATGTTTCTTAGAGAAAAAGGTTGGAGAGATATCCCAAAGGTCCAAAGGAGTGCTTTTCAAGAGTCTGCATGTCCAAAAGGCTAGACCTTGTGGCATGTCCTAGAAATGTCCTAAAAGATTTCTCAAAAGAACTCTCAAACCAGAAATGGTCTAAAGGACATAAACCAACAAAAAACTCTCTCGAAGCATTGATGATCCAAAGGGCCAGACCAACTTAAGACTCTTTTAGAGCAATGATGGTTTGAAGGATAGATCTTGGAAGAGGCTTCTAAGTTTGACGGGAGCAAACTTAGAGAGGAAAAATCTAGAGAGAGAATGTGAGGAAACAGATGGCCAGAGGTTAACTAATGGAGAAATTAGAATGATCCTAGTGTGCTGAAATGAAGAGAGGAGTTGATGTTAGACGTGTATGCCCTAAGGAGTAAAACTGTAGTATGTTTTTGAAGACATTTTTATCAATAAAGAATTTATTTATTATTTATATACCAAATCTTGTCTTCTTTACGTTCATATTTATTGAATATATTTTAAGCAAACAAAAGTATAAGATTGTCGGTCTAAACCTTTAAGAATTGGGCATATGATTGACAGATTATGCAAAAAACACTATTCTTTAGGTGATGGTCTAAATCATAAGATTCGCAATCGAGGGAATAACGTTGGGCGCTTTATTCATGTAAAGATTGTAATGTTGTCTATATCTCTATCAGGAGATGGTCTGTCTTGGCCATCGAAGGTGGACTCTATGAATAGAAACATTGGCACATTGTCATCAGTGATGATGTGTTGGATTGAGACATAAAGTGAATTGATTTAGATTAATAATTCTGTCTTGGCAAATCGATTCACTTTAGACAATCATTTGTATTGTATCTTAATCCTAAGATGAATAGAGGGCCTTTTGTCTTGACTTGTGTCTTTTGATGTACCAAAGGGTGACACCCACATTTTAATAGTGATACACACGCCGGTACGTTGGAGGCATGACTCTTGATAGCGTAGACCTATTATTCATAGTTATGAAATCCATAGCTCCTCTTTAAGAGTAGTGATATCCTTTTAATTGCATTATCCTGTAATTGAAAAACTAGAGCGCTCAACCATTTGGATACATAGGTGTAACCGAATGGTCTACCATCTTTAGATGGTAAGTTTTTTTACGGTAAGATAATAGAATGCAAGATAAAAATAATCGAGAAGGTAAGACAGAACTTGTCCTTAAGTCGATTATGGATAATCATATGGGGATACGATACACTAAGATATGCCATGTAGACTTAGCTATACAGGCTTCGTAATTCTATATAGTTCAAGAGTGCTGCTCCAAGCTTTTGGTGGAGTAGCGTTGGAGTTGATAATTATGAAATGTATATCTGGGATATTGGGTTTTATAATTATCAGGAGCTTGAACTATGTAGGTCCATCGGGTCCCCTTTGCTACTCACAAAATCCTGAAACGATACGGTGTGTTTTTGTAATAATTGGTGACTTATGTTAAATTTATCAAATTTACTAAAATTTGAAAGACTCAAATAATTTATGTCTGTTTATTGGTTGAATTAATTTTCTAATAAAATTGATTCAAGATAAACTTATTGAATTATTGGGATCAGATAATTCATGTCTGTTTATCGGTTGGATTAATTTTTGAATTAATTTAAGATAAACTTGTTGAATTATCAGGAATCCATTTATTACCCTAGAGATTATCTAGATAAAGTTGTTTTAATTTGATAACTTTTCCATTAGGTTATTTGAATTAAAACTGAGACTTTATCCTATATAATCTCGGATGAAAAATAAAAGATTTTCGGAGATTTTTATCAACAGTTCAGCATACCAATCCTCAGGTTTGGCTTGTCGATGGGGCAAGTTTGGCAAGCCAGTTAGACAGATCGACATGCTGACCGTGCAATAAAAAGATCACGAGTTTTCACCAGAATTTCATCAGATATTGATCCGAATTTGATTTTGATTCAATTTTTGAGGCATTATCTGATAATGACTGACTCTTAGGCCCCACCTCTATAAAAAGGGAGTGAGTCTCTTTATTATTTAGTTCAATTAAGAGATTAAAAATGATACTCTACTGATAAGATTTTGAAAACTCTCTGAGAGCTCTTGTTCACAAATTACGAACACTATCTTTGGGTTTTCTTAATTGGTTGGAAGGAGAGTTGCCCTGGTGGAAGAGCTATATGTGTGAGCTCACACTCACTCCGATCATAGATAGAGAATAGCAAAGAAGACCAGTTAGTTAAGGCTCTTTTGGAACGTTACTTCTATTCACGAATTATGAGAGTTCTTCAGCATATAAAGGTTAGTAAGATCTGGTTAATTTATACATATAGCATGTCAAACTTGTGTTTTAGAATATACTCTGATATAAAAAATTTTAAAATTTCGCTGCATATTATTTTTCCAACAATTGGTATAAAAGACAGGTTTTTATGTAAATTTACAAGTTTGTGATCATGCTATATGTGTAAATTATGTGATCTTGATCTCTCCTATGCTTGAATTTAATTTTATAGAGAGTTGGCACTCTAGGATTTCTATATATTTATATGTTGTCATAGATTATATGATGAATGTTTATTAATTAATTATGGTTGATCAAATTATTATTTAATAATTTATTAATTAATTAATTTATGTGGGTTATGGTTCCTTAGAGGTTAGGATGTGTATCTAGGTTTTTCATGTAATTAGATGGTGGACTATCATCTCCATCTAGGAATTATTATTTAATCTTAAATTTTGTAAGAATTTTGTAATTAAATAATCATTCAGAAAAGACGGATTTAGAAGGCGAATCTAGAAGGTGGACAATGGTGCTTCCAGGTATTTCTAAGTCTCTAATTTTATGTTTTTGGATTGTTAAAAATAAAATTGATGAATTGTATTAAAAATTATGTTTTCTGGAAATGGTGATTTCTGCTCGATCGGTGTGCCGAATCCTCTAGCTCGGTAGGCCAATGGTCGTAGATCGACAAGCCAAGCGTGAGGTTCCGTAAGCCGTCAACGGGACATAAATCATGTAGCTCTAGCGGCAGGCCAAACTTCTGGTTCAGCAGGCCAATTAGTCATGAATCGACAGGCCGATCTATGAAGATTGGAAGGCCGGTGGGTCATGACTGACAAGCCAATCACCCAAATCGGATTGCCAGGAGAGAGTTGAAAATTTTTCTAGAAAAAGTGCAGATTTTCAATGTAGTTTTAATTTTATTTTTGGGACAATTTTGAGAAACATTAAATTTGGATATGACCAAAAATTTGGAGTATTCAATTCACATAGGATTAAAGACTTATAGATGGGCATTACATGAAAAACGATAGAGCTTGAGGATTCAAGGGTGAATAATCGATAATATGTTTCAATTATTCTCTTGTAATCTTTGTTTTCTATTCTCTAGGGTGGAACCATAATATTACAGTTATTTATTTTTATTTTGCTTGTAGCTTTGCTTGATTGCGTTACTTGTCTACATTATAATATGATTTGCCATGTATATTGTTAACATGTCATATAAAATAGGGAGTGCCGCTCAATTATAATTTGTTCATGCATGTTTTAATAATAAAACCTTGATTTCAAAAAGAATGAGTGGGAGAAGTTTTTAGAAGAGAGGACCTAAGGACTCCATCGTTAGTCCATAGGAAGAACATGGTGGTCTTGACCCCTAGAAAGGGATTTCTATCATGTACCAGATTAGATCTCCAAGAGGAAAAGGTATTTTAGCTTGATTTATGGTTGCACACCCCTAAATGGTATTATAAATCATGTATAAAATATTAAAATTTTGGTTATACACTCATGTTAATTCTATTATTAACCTCCAATAGGAGCTCTGTTAATAAAATTAATGGCCAAAGAAACGATTATTAATATATGCTACATCATACGGGTCCTAGATAGCATATATTAATCAGGAGGGGACCGTGTTCTTAATTGAATTTGGCATGACTCTCTTAGGAGCTTGTTGAATTCTAAATTGGGAATTATCGTTGTAAGGTTGTGATATTTTCAAGGTTTTGACACTTAAACACATTTGTATGTTTTTACATGATTGTGTTATCTTACTTAATTATTATGATATGTTTGCTTATGTTTGGTGTATGATTCTTTATTGTAGAATAAAGATGTCTAAAAACGCTTTATCTTCGATACTTGACAAAAACCAATTAACTGAAGAGAATTATAATGATTGAAAATGGAACCTAGATATCGTCTTCTCCTTTGAGAAACTAAAATTTATACTGACAACCCCTTGTCATCCCGAGCCTACGGGAGACTCCACTAATGAGCAATTCCAAGCATATGATCGTTGGAAAGATAAAAATGATCAGGCCGCCTGCTATGTTATGGCCAGCATGAACAACGTGCAACAGACTCAACATGAAGATTATGAGACTGCGAAGCAGATCTTGGATAATCTTGAAGACATCTTTGGAGGCCAAGCCCTAATCAAGCGGCAAGGGGTGCTTTAGAAACTCTTAAACTATAATTAGAGGCTGGGGACATCTATAAAGGAGCACATGATGTAGGCCATGGGTTACCTCGCTAAGGCTTAAACCAATGGAGCCAATATCAATGTTGAAACTCAGATAACTATGGTCTTTGAGACTCTATCTCAAGAGTTTATTCCATTCAGAGCTACATTTAATTTGAGCAATAAACTAGATATGACCTTAATAGAAGTAATGAAACAATTACAGGAGTTTGAACTACTGATCAGGGAGTCTCCTGCTAATGGCGAGGCCAATTTGGTAGCTACTTCTAGTTCTAATACCAACTTTGAGAATGGAAAGAAACAACGGGCCAAAAATGGGAAGTCTTTTGTTTCTGCTAACAACAAGAGCAAGAAGAAAAAGAAGAAGAAGAAGAACCCAAAGAAGCTAAAGTGCTTCTTCTGTGGGAAGGTTGGGCATATAAAGAAGCATTCTAAGAACTTCCTTTCCAAAGGAGGTAGGTGTGATCATCTGTATTTAGAAACTTATTTGGTTAAGAAATCCAGTGACATTTGGGTCATAGATTCCAATGCAACTAATCGTGTTTTTGTTTCTCTATAGGGGTTCAAAGAAACGAGAAGTCTGCTTCATAAAGACTTCACGCTTCGGATGGGCGATGGATCCATGGTCTTAGCGGAAGCAATGGGAGACGTCCATCTTTATTTTGATAATTATAAGAATTTAATTTTACGAGATTGTTTTTATGTTCCTAAATTCAAAAGGAATTTAATTTCTATAGCTTGTTTATTTAAAGACTCCTTTTTGGTTTCTTTTAATAATAAAGTGGTGATTCGTAAAAACAAATTTTTTATCTATTTTGGATGGATGCAAAATAATATATATTTTATCAAACCTAAGATGGACTTACTGTTTAATGCTGAGATGAATGATAATAACTTTAAAGACTTAAAACTTCTCACTCTAATAAGACTTATCTTTGGCATTTATGCCTTGGTCATATGAACCTAAATAGGATTCAAATGTTGGTAAGGGATGGACCTTTAAGTGACTTAAGGTTGGAATCTATACCAAAATATGAATCTTGTTTAGAGGGTAAAACAACCAAAAGGCCATTTGAGTTTAAGGGCAATAGGGCCAAAGGGGTTCTAGAACTTGTCCATAGTGATGTTTGCGGACCGATGAACATCTAGGCACGAGGAAGGTATGAGTACTTCGTCACTTTTATTGATGATTACTCAAGATATAGGTATGTATACCTGATGCACCACAAAAGTGAAACTTTTGATAAGTTCAGGACTTTCGAGCTGACATAGAAAAGCAATTGGGTAGACGCATAAAGGCACTCTGATCTGATCAAGGTGGAGAATACCTTTTTGATGAGTTTTTGGGACACTTATTAGAGAATAGGCTTTTATCCTATTTGACTGCGCTAGGCACTCCATACTGGAATGGCGTAGCGGAGAGAAGGAATAGGACTTTATTGGACATGGTCAAGTCCATGATGAGTTATTCATCAATGCCTTTATCCTTTTAGGGATATGTACTACAAACTGCATGTTATCTTTTGAACAATGTGCCTTCAAAATCAGTCCCTAAAACTCCTCACGAGTTGTGGATGGGCAAAAAGACATCCTTAAACCATATTCGCATATGGGGATGTCCGGCTCATGTCCTATTTAAGGATGCAAATAAGTTGAAAGTATGTTTGAAAGTTTGCGTATTTGTAGAATATCCAAAAGAGACTAAAGGGGGTTATTTCTATAACTAAAAGGAAAATCAAGTCGTGGTTTCAACTGATGCAACTTTCCTTGGGGAGAGTTACATGGACGACTTTAAACCTCGAAGAAAAGTGGTGCTTGAGGAGTTAATGAGTGATCCAATCAATCCAGAGGTTTCAAATGAAACCGTTCCGATCAATGTAAAAAAACCAAACTAACTTGAATGATAACCTAAGGGGCTTCGACGTAGAGGGAGGATTGGGCGTCAACCCAAAAGGTATATGTTCAATGTGAGGCCTTCTTGGTTGAACCGGATGAACATAATAGGGATCCTTATACTTATGTAGAGGCTATGGTGGATGTTGATTCAAAACTCTGGACAGAGGCCATGAACATAGAGATAAAGTCTATGGAGACTATCGGGTCTAGGAGCTTGTGGATCTTCTTGAAGGGGTAAAACCCATAGGGTGTAAGTAGATCTACAAGAAGAAAAGAGGAGTGGATGAATAAGTCAAAACCTTTAAGGCTAGACTGGTTGCTAAAGGTTATACGCAAAAGGAAGGAAACGATTACGAGGAAACCTTTTCGCTTGTAGCCATGCATAATTCCATCAAGATTCTCTTGTCCATAGTTGCCGCTCTCGATTACGAGATTTGGTAGATGAATGTTAAGACGGCTTTTTTAAATGGCTATCTTCAGGAGTCTATTTATATGGAACAACTAGACAGGTTCAAGGTCAATGGTCAAGAGGGTAAAGTTTGTAAGCTGCTAAAGTCAATTTATGGACTTAAGTAGGCTTCCCGTTCTTGGAACATAAGCTTTGATCAGGTGATCAAGACTTATTGGCTCTCACAAAATGTAAATGAGCCACGTGTTTACAAACACATTAAGAATGGGAAGGTAGTTTTTCTGATACTCTATGTAGATGGCATTCTGCTAATTGGCAATGACATTGGGGCATTGTCATTGGTCAAATTATGGTTGACCAAGTAGTTTGACATGAAGGACTTGCGTGATGCTAATTTTGTTCTTAGTATCCAAATCTTTTGGGATAGGAAGAACAAAATCATAGCATTGTCCTAGGCTAGCTACACAGATAAAATTCTCAAGAAGTTTGCAATGCAAGATGCTAAGAAAGGTGGGCAACCATCTTGGTCTAGAATTACTCTCTCTAAGAAAGACTCTCCAAAGTCTAAGGAAGAAAGAGAATACATGAAGAAGGTACCTTATGCTTAGGTAATGGGTAGTCTCATGTATGCCATGCTTTGCACACGACTGGATATTTGTTATACGGTCGAAATTGTAAGTTGATTTCAGGCGGATCTAGGACCAAACCATTGGGTTGTGATTAATCATATTTTCAAGCACCTGAGAAGGACTCGAGGGTAAATGCTTGTATATTAGGGTGAGGACTTAACTCTTTTAGGATATACTGATTCGAATTTTTTATCCTGTTTGGATTCGAGGAGATCGACTTCTGGGTTTGTGTTTACTCTAGGCGGTGGTTCCATCAGTTGGAGAAGTGTGAAGCAAGACTACACTTCAGATTCAATGATGAAGACTGAGTATGTGACAGCTAGTGATGCTTCAAAAGAAGCAGTGTGGCTCTGTAAGTTCCATGGGGATCTTGAGGTAGTTCCTAGAATGGATAAGGCAGTATCACTATACTGTGATAATAGTGTGGCAGTAGCTAATGCTAAGGAAGCAAGATTTCACTAAAAGAGTAAGCATATTGGTCGAAAGTATCATATGATAAAGGACTTAGTCGAGGGCGGGCATGTTACAGTGTGCAAGATCTCGTCAGAGGATAATTTAGTTGATCCATTCATGAATACACTTACTAGGAAAGTCTTCGAGAGACATGTGGAAGCTATGGGGATGTGTGATTTGTCATATTTACATACTTAGTGCAAATGGGAGATTGTTAGACATGTATGCCCTAAGGAGTAAAAATGTAATATGTTTTTGGAGATATTTTTATCAATAAAAAATTTATTTATTATTTATATACCAAATCTTATCCTCTTTACGTTCATATTTGTTGAATGTATGTTAAGCAAACAAAAGTCTGAGACTATCGGTCTAAACCTTTAAGAATTGGGCATATGATGGACAGATTATGCGAAAGACACGATTCTTAAGGTGATGGTCTAAATCATACGATCTGCAATCATAGGAATAAAGTTGGGTGCTTTATTAATGTAAAGATTGTTATGTTGTCTATATCCCTATTAGGAGTTGGTCTGTCTTGATCAGACGAGGACTCCATGAATAGAAACATTGGCACATTGTTATAGGTTACGATGTGTTGGATTAGGACATAAAGTGAATTGATTTGGATTAATAATTCTGTCTCGGCAACTCGATTCACTTTAGACAATCATTTGTATTGTATCTTAATCCTAAGATGAATAATGGGCCCGTTGTCTTGACTTGTGTCTTTTGATGTACCAAAGGGTGACACCCACATTTTAATAGTGGTATGCATGCCAATACATTAGAGGCATGACTCTTATTAGCGCAGACCTGTTTAGCATAGACCTGTTATTCATAGATATAGAATCCATAGCTCCTTTTTAGGAGTAGTGATATTCTCTTATATGCGTTATCCTGTAATTGAAAAACTAGAGTGCTCAACCATCTAGATAAATATGTGTAATCGAATGCTATACCGTCTTTAGATGGTAAGTTTTTCGATGGTGAGATAATGGAATGTAAGAATCAAGAAGGTAAAATAGAACTTGTCCTTAAGCCAGTTATGGATAATCTTATGGGGATACGGTACACTATGATATGTCATGAAGACTTAGCTATATAGGCTTCGTAATTCTATATAGTTTGAGAGTGTAGCGCCAAGCTTTTAGTGGAGTAGTATTGGAGTTGATAATTATGGAATGTACAACTAGGATATTGGGTTTCATAATTATCGAGAGTTTGAACTACATAGGTCCATCAAGTCCCCTTTACTAGCCCACAAAATCCTGTAATGATACGGCGTGTTTTTTCTAATAATTGGTGACTTATGTTAGATTTATCGGATTGGCTAAAATTTAGAAGAATCAAATAATTCATGTTTGTTTATCAGTTGAATTAATTTTGTGACAAAATTGATTTAAGATAAACTTGTTGAACTACCGGGATCAGATAATTTATGTCTGTTTATTGGTTGGATTAATTTTTGAATTAATTCAAGATAAACTTGTTGAATTATCAATAATTCATTTATTATTCTAGAGATTCTTTAGATAAAGTTGTTTTAATTAGATAATTTTTTCATTGGGTTATTTGAATTAAAACTAAGACTTTTTCCTATAGAATGTCGGGTGGAAAATAAACGATTCGTTGAGATTTTTATCGACAGTTCAGCATGCCAATCCTCATGTTCAGCCTGCCAATGGGGCAAGTTTAGCATGTCGGTTAGATAGATCAGCATGCCAACCGCTCGATAAAAAGATCATGCATTTTCATGCAGATTTCATCAGATATTAATCCAAATTTGATTCTGATTCAATTTTTAAGGCATTATCAATAAGAACTGACTCCTGAGCCCAACCTTTATAAAAAGGGAGTAAGTCTCATTATTATTTAGATCAATTGAGAGATTAAGAGTGATACTCTATTGGTGAGATTCCAAAAACTCCCTGAGATCTCTTATTCACAAATCATGAATACTAGCTTTGGGTTTTCTCAATTGGTTGGAAGGAGAGTTGCCAGGTGGAAAAGCTGTATGTGTGAGTCCACACTCACACCGATCGTGGATAGAGAATAGTAAAGAAGACTAGTTGATTGAGGCTTTTCTGGAAGTTACTTCTCTTCACGACTTGTGGGAGTTCTTCAGCATACAACGGTTACTAAGATTTGATTAATTTATGCATATAGCATGTCAAACTTGTATTTTAAAAAATATTATGATATAAAAAATTTTAAAATTTTGCTGAGTATTATTTTCCTACCTGTTGATACTTATAGGAGGAGAAGGGGAAGACCTCTAATGGTTGATTTGGAAATCATGCTTGGTATCAAAATCAAACTTGCAACAAGTCATTCCCTTTAGGGCAAGTTTATCAGGTGACCTACAACAAATAGGGTCATTGGCATCGACAAAAACTTGTCGCAAAAAAGATGATGTGGTCATAAAAAAATTATTTGCTATGACAAGTCGTTGCTAAGAAATGGTTGCAAATAACTTATTTACGACAACATGGTGTGGTCACGATGATATTAGTGACGACTGTCGTCGCTCAAATGTCACTGCAATTATGTCTTCTAGAGTTCCATTGGTCTAACATGTTATTGACTTGTAGCGAGGACATATTCAAAAAATGTCGTCGCAATTATATTTTCAAATGTTGACATGGCAATTTTTTATGACTACTCTTTCAAAATGTTGTCACAAAAATTTGATTTTTGTTATATTTGCAACGACATTTATTTCAAAATGTCATCATAAATACTTTTTTAAGTTTTACTTTTATATTTTTCACATTATAATAAATTTATTTTAAATAATTTTAATATTTTTATTAATTTTTAATTTGTTATTTTTATTAATAGATTTTATTACTATATATTTAAATTCAAAATTTAATAGAACTAATCGAATTATAAATAAATTGATATTAAAAGACAAATGATTATAAATTGCTTCATTAATAAAATAAAACCAAACATTATAATGTAAATATAATGTGAAAATTTAATACAATCTACGTAAATAAAAACAAAATACAACTTAATCCTTTAAATTTATAGCATAATTAGCGTCGTCGTCATCATCAGTAGCATTTGAAGGAGGCGGAGGACCTAGAGGGACATAAGGTTAAGGACAAGTAATGGGCGAGAATTGGACATTAAGGGGACAACTAGGCCATCAACTCTATCATCTTCTTTAGGTCCTTGTATATTTGTAGGTTTTGCTAGTACGATTTTCACAATACTCTTCCACATACGGGTCAACACTCGCTGAAGATATTCCGTCCTACTAGGAACTAGAGGATGAAGCAGTGCTAGAGTGAATCCTCTGCTGGTCTCTAGGACCTACTCCAATCTTGTGTACTCTAAGTTTATTTAGCACTTGCTCTAAAATTTTCTCCTTGTTAATCGCAAGTCCAGATGAACTAGAAGTAGATTGTGTCTTCAGGGTTTTCATCTTCCCTTCATCATATCCTACACAAATAAAAAAAACTTACTAACCTTCTTGTCGCAATGTTGGAAGTACTATTTCTGACCATATAAGCTTGACCACTTTGGTTGTTACGATTATTTTTATTTGTGTCTGACTTTTTTTGTTTATAATTGTTTTCAATATTAGCGAAATTGAAATTAGTATCTATAATAAATCACCAACTTAACAGATGTACAATTATTTGAAATTTGGAGGACATGAAGCTATCGCAAAATAAAGTTGTATCTGCATTGTTTTTGTGACTATCCAGTGACACATCAAACTATATTAGATAAAATTAACAATTTTTTTTAAATTTATGAAATCTTATCAAATTTTATGAGAATTTTATGTCTATATCTTTGCATTGTTTCTAATAAATATTAATTTTTATAAACAATAATATTATAATTATTAAACTATAATATTCCATATCAATTTTGTTTATTTTTTTCCAATAACATATAATTTAATTTACATTTAAATTTATTTTTTTCATATTAAGTACTTTTTAATTAAAATAGTAAGTTATACTATTTATTTTATATTTCTTAATTAATTTTTTTGAAATTTAATTTCTTTTTTATTTGTAAATATTACATTGTTTATATAATTTTTCTTTTTTTCTATTTTTGTTATATTATTATTTTAATTTTTTTATCATGTTACGTTTTTAATATTATGTTAATCAAATAATATCATTTAATAGTCATCAACTAAATTATATCTGTATTTTAATATTTTTAAATCATTTAATATCCTTTAATTAATTAATTAACTAAATTATTAATTCTTGATTTTAAATTTTCATGTCCCTTTTTTAATCTTCTTTAATTATATAACATCTTTCATGAATTAAATTATTTTTCTTAATAACTTCAAGATCTTGCATATTTATTATTTCAACTTTTTTATTATTATAATACATTATATTAATTTTATATTATACTAACTTAATATAACTTTAACACCTACCACTTACTTAAAACAACTTGATTATAATAAAGATTATGACAAAAAATTTGACCAAAAAGATTTAATCATACACTTCATCAACAGCCTTATCTTAACAAAATTACTATAACAAAACATATCATCACCCGCCTTGTATCAACAAAATCAATAAAATAAGAACCGTAACCATCATAACAACTTAATCACAATTCTAATAAACTATAATACACAAATTTTTCAATATTTTTCATTAGATTAAACCACATAATCATTAACAAATACTAGTTTGTCAAATTAAAAAAAATAAAAACAATTAAAAACTTATATAATCTAATGCGCACTAAAACTAGGGTTTAGAAACTTAGCGGTGGCAGCAGGTGATGAACAAGGCAGTGATGACAATAACAGTGGCCGCGGAAGTGGCAAAATACTAGGAAAATTTTGGGTCTTGGATTTTTTTTTTTATTTGGGGGGATTTTTCTAGAGTTGTTTCATGGATTTTTAGGTTATATTCTAATTTAGAGTTAATTTTTTTTTTTAAAGGTTGGAGGGGATTTCTAGCTAGGAGGATGATAGAATCTAAGAGAAAAGAGAGAGAATGTCAAGAAAAATAGGGGAAGAGATTCTGTGTTCTGATTTATACCCATAACTTTTTGTGATGACATATGTCATCATAAATAACTACAATGTTGTTGCTATTAACATGCATAATGACATTGTTCAAATTAAGTTGAAAAAAACGTCATGGTTTTAAAGTTTTTGGAACCACCTTCTATGACGACATTTTTTTTAAGTGGTTACAAATAATTTTTCAGAAACCGCCAACAATTTCCACCAATTTTTTCCCAAAAATAATAAGTGCTTGGCCGTTTGCAACGCTACGACGATGTAAATAACTTCATAATAAAAATCTGACTCATAATACTAATTGTACTCAACTAGTATTTGTGACAATATTGTCATCACAATTACGTGTGAATTGGCACCAAACTTGCTTTCTTAGTTTACTTTTGGCGGCATTAAGCTAATTGTGACAACAAGTCATTACAAATATGTACAAGTGATAAGAGACGCGTGCAAGCATGCACGGTTACAAGTAATAAAGTGATTTGAAGTATGATGTCGATCCCATGAGGATTGTGTTAATTTTTATAAGATTATATGTATAGCCAGATAAATAAAGAATAAAAGAAACTAAGAAAAAGAACTAGCAAGTAAAATAAAACAACGAAAACAATTAAATAAAAATACAAGAGCATCAATTTCACCATAATTAATTTGCATTAATTTTGTTATTATATGAATCTTATGATTAATTAGTCAAGAACCTCTTAATTAACCAATTGCCTCTCTCAAGCATCAAAATAGATAACATACTTAAAAACCCAATTCCAAAATCTCTGTCTAAAACCAAGTAATTAAACATTCATTGAGCTTTAGTTCTCCTAATGACTATGAAAGAACTATAAATCTCTCAATCTTTTAGTCACCTAAGTTGTGTTTCCCATAATCCATACATGGCATTTCCCTCTCTCGAGTGTCAAACCCCACATACTAAAATCATTTGATTTATTAGCCAAGTAAATTAGAAGCATCAAGAGTGGAATAACACAAATAAACCATGTAAATGAACTAAAAATAAATCACTTCATAATGAGGCAAATCAAAGATCTAGAAAAATAACTACTCTATAACCAAAATTAAACAATCCAACCTCAAGGGTTCAACATTTATAAATCACAAAAATATAAAGAAGAGAATGAAAATGAAAAAAACCATTTTGGAGTTGTCATAAGCTCCAAGCTCTCCATCTTCTTCTCCACTTTAACTTCTTGATCTCCAAATGCTTTCTCCTATATGATTTATTTAAAAAAAAAAAGTTAAATTTAAAAACTAGAACTAAAATCCTAAGTTAAAACAAATAAAATATTTTTTTTTCTTTCCTTTTTTTTCCCCAGCTTTCTCCTTAGATTCAACTAAATCCTATTGGAAATGTGTGTCCCTTCCTCCAAAAATGGAGGCTTCCTCCTTTTTCTTTTGGATCCTTAGGTTTCTAAAGTGTTAGGCCTAATTTCAAGATCAAATCTTGGCCCCTAGATCAAGTTTTAGGGCAAAATTTGCTTGATGGGAGGCCTAGGAACACACGACTGTGGGACTGAGGCATGCTCCAGCACATCCCTTCTGTTCTCGCACACAATCACAGAGAAAAAAAGCACGAGTGCTATAGTGCTCATAGTTGGCATTGTAGTGCTGGGTTGCTGGGCTGTTGCCAACATTTTATAGTTGCAACACCCAGTTTTTGTCCTAGCATATAAATAGGCACTGTTTTGGCCTTTCTTCACTCCAAAATAAGGCTAAAAATCCCTCTAAGTGCCACTTTATTATTTTATATAAAATAACACCAAAACATCAAAATAACACAATAGCTTGAACTTTTGGAGAAGGTAACATTGTTTGGAGGAATATCAAGCAAGCTTACACTATTAATTCAACAATGGAGGCTGAGTATGCTACTAGTGATGTTTCAAAAGAACCAGTGTTGCTACATAAGTTTCTTAGGGACCTTGAGATAGTTCCTATTATAGATAAGCCCATTATGTTGTAGTGTGATAGTAGTGCAGCTATAGATAATACAACAAGTCAAGATTTCACAAGATGAGTAAACACATAGATTGGAAGTATCATATGATAAAGGGGTTCGTAGAGAATGAGCATGTGGCAAAATGCAAGATTGCATTTAAGGGCAATATAACTGATCCTTTCACGAAGTCGCTATCGTCAAAGACTTTATTAAGCATGTTGAGGCTATAGGTATACGTAACATGCTATATTTACTCACTTAGGCCAAATGGGAGATTGTTAGATTTAGTGCCCATAGGAATAAACAATGTTACTTTTTTCTAACATTTGATCATCAATAATTTGTTATTTGCATCATATATAAATATTATCCTCTTTATATTCATTTGTGATGAATGTATGGTAAGTAGACTAAAGCATGAGACTGTTGTTTGAAACCATTAAGATCACGTATATAATGGGCAGATTATATGGGAGACATGAATCTTAAGGTGATAGTCTCAATATAAAAGGTCAATAATCGAGAGAATAAAATTAGGCACTTTATTTATGTTAAGATTGTTATCTTCTCTACATCTCTCATGGAAGATGACTTTTTTTGAATATCAAAGTTGGAACCTAATAAGTGTTAAATTGGATATAATTTTTTGATAAATTTTACCATATTTCTTTGTTTTATTCTTGAGTAATTTATGTTTATTTTGTTGTTTTGTGTCTTCTAGGTATTTCAAGGTAATAAGCTTAAAATTGGAGAATTTGGCCAAAGTTTAGAGTTTTAAATTCGTTAATTTCTTTCAGAGGACAACCAATGGCTAAAGTGAGTATTTAAGAAATTTAAATGACCAAATCAGGATGTTTAACAAACGCAAGACATGCTCCCACGAGAAAAAAGCTCACGACCACAGAACTCCATGAGTAGAGACACTGATATGTAGTCATTGGTGACGATATATTGGACCAGAACTAAAGATGAATTAATTTAATTAATAATTCTGTTTGAGTAAATCAATTCACTTTAGATAGTCATGTGTGTTGCATATTAATCCTGAAATAGATTAATAGGTTTAAATTCTTGACTTGTGTCTTTTGATATACTAAAAGATAACATCTTGAATTAAATAAAGCTACACTCATCTTCTGACACGTGATATCTTGGAATTGAAAAACTAGACTGCTCAGCCATTTGGATACATTTGTGTGACCAAATAGTTTATGATTTGTAGAAGTTATAAATAAGTATTCCAATGGTGAGATAATAGAAAATAAGATAAACATAATTGAGAAGGCAAAAGGGAATTTATCCTTAAGCTAATTCTTTTTATTCTATGGGGACGTCACACATTTATGATATATCATGGATGAAAAACTTATTAGAGCTTCATAATCTTGTATGTAATTCAAAAGTGTAAGTCTAGGTTTTTATGGAGTAGCTTTATATTTGATAATTGTAAAATGAGCGTGTAATGGGCATGCAATTTTATAATTATAGGGGCTTGTTTCATATATATCCATCGACTCCCTTATATTAAATCATATATTTTCCTATAATGACACTGCGTATTTTTCCTACAAATTAGTAACACATGTTAATTCTACAATTAGTTCAAATATGGTTGATTGGATTGTAATAATTCATGTTAGTTTATTTCAAAAATTAATTTAAAATAAATATGTTTGATTATATATATATATATCTATTTTTTATTTAATATGAGATTATCGGTATATGACTGTTTTAATCATGTAACTTCTACATTAGATTATTTGAATTAAAACCTAGGCTTTATAAAAGATTTATGAATCAAATAAAATAGGAAATTATCCAATCAGGTTATGGTTGGTCAATTCGTGCATGAAAAGGATGCATTGGGTGTCTTTGAATTAGCTGGTTGATCGACTTGCCATGTCAGCATATGCGACATTACATGCTTCGCAATGGGATTTTAGCCCAATGACACGTTTGCAGGCCTTAACGAAGTAGAATTTATGCTTTAGTAGCCACTATAAATAGGAGACTTATTCCTATTATTTGGTTGATCACTTGAGAAATTTTTAAAGAGAATATTCTAGAGAGAGAAACTCTGAAACTCTCATAGAATTACTGCTTAACATCAAGAAAAATAATTCTTGGTTTTATTTTGTGGTTAGAAGGAAGTATGTTACCAAGTAGAAAATCAAATGACGTGTACCCACTCGTATTCCAATTGTAGAAAAAAGAATAATAAATAAGATCAATTTGTTGATGCTCTTTCGGTCGTATTCTCTTGTAGAAATTATGTCAAATTAATTCTACAAGAAGTGCAGTTACCAATTCCTTGGAGATACCAAGACCTATGTATAATTTATTTTATATAGCATGTCTAACTCGGTTCTGTGAAAAAGGTTTTCTGAGAAAAAAAATTTAAAACTCCTCTTTGTACTTTTTTTCAATAGGCAACTCTTCATTTGCCATTGTTAATGACTCAAGAATATATTTTGTGTAATTTTTGAATGACCCCCCCCCTTTTTTTTTCTCTTTCCTCTAGAAGCTCCCTCTTTATTTGCAGTTATTTTTTTAAGGAATGATATCTAAGTTAAATGCTTCTTAGAGGTCTATTTGGTTTTGTAACTTGTTTAATGGGTTCCCAAAACATCTAGCTTTCAAATATCCCTCTGTAGTTAAAGAAAATTCTTAGTTTTATATTTCCTTCCTTCTCGCTAAAATTGGCATTTCAAAAATTCCATTTTGTTGCATGAATAATTTCAAATTGATTTTTCTATCGATACTTTTGAAGCATCTAAACGAGGCTTATTAAGAGTTAGATCTCAAAAACACATGACTATTATTTGTGCACATGAGAAGGATTGGGATAACTTTTGGGGACAATAAATTTTGTCTCAATTAAAAGTGATAGTTAAAAACCATTAAAAATGTTAAGCACATATAACATCTTTAAGTTCACTATGCTTTTTTAAGCATTGTGAAACTTTTTAATGACTTTATTTATACATCGTGGAACTACTATTTCTATTGGTGTCAATATCATATTGATATTCATACTTTTAACTCACAAATGTTATAAGGCCATCTTCAGCTTGTTGCAACATTTTGGTGTTGCTTTTGTACCAAAATAGTGTAATTTCAATATCGAACTTAAACTTCATTTTCAATCCATTAATAACAAAAGTTGCACCAAAAAGAATACTCCCCTTTCTTTTAATTACTAAAATTAATCTATTTAACCAATTAGTTTTTTTATAATTGTTTTTATATTAATACATAAATATATATTGTTAATTTAATCGACCATTAAAAAATAATAAATAGTTAAATTATGTTTAAAAAATTTTCTACTTAAACATTATAATGTAAACATTAAATTATATTAACTTGAATAAGTAGAAAACACTAGGATCAAAATAAAAAGATGAAATAAAATTATATATGAATAATCACCTGGCCTCTAGAATTAGTATATTCATCTCATAAATGATCAATTAATGCCATGCAAAGGGCAATATAGCTATCTTTATCCTTGATCTGTCTATGTCGAGCAAGGAACTCTTGAAATTATATATTTCATCTACTAGCATTTCAACTTCCAGCCGTGGCATTTCCATCGCATCTTGAATTTGTGCATTAACATCATACTCATCCTCGATTATCATGTTATGCATAAAAATGCAAGCTATCATTATAACATGTAAAATCTCTTTGCTCCAAAATTGTATCGGTCCAACTACTATAACCATGATTGTAGAATTCTAAATGCATGTTCTACGTCTTCTCTATATACCTCTTGTTTCATTGCAAAATATTGTCTTTTGGACCCTTATGGATCGTCAATAGTTTGGACAACATTGGATGCAACACCCATAGGTTTAATTAAATATAATCAATGTAAAATGGTGGATTAGTGTGTCTTATTGTAATTTGAACTTAATCAAATTATTTTATGATATTTTCCAATTAATTTAATTTTTAATTACTTTTATTAGTAATCTTAAATTTTAAAACAAAACAATTTATCAAATGCTTAACACATCCCTCATTGAAACCATGCGTTGGACATGGTTTCTAGCTTGAGAAAACCACATAGACCCCTCTCTACTTATTCCCTCACTCTCCCTCTTTCCCTCTCACTCTCTCAGACTCTTATTTTTTCCCTCTGCCTCAACGTCACACTCTCTCTCCCTTCCCTCTCTCTTTTTGTTCCAATTTGAGCAAGAGCTCTCAATTCCCTAGCCAAATTGGAAGCCTGAGAACGCATTTAAGCCTCCATAAACTCCGTTCAAAGATCAATTTGAGGTTAGTTTACTTTTTTTCAAAATTTCAAAGTTTATTTTCAAACTTTTCAATTCTCTTTGTGAGTTTAATATGAGTTTCTTTAAGCATAGAAACCCTTCAATCTAAGTTTGTAGGACCCAATTATCATGAATCTAAGCTTGATTGGGCAATAATCGAGCTAAATCAAGTTTTTCTCTTTTTTTTTCTCATTTTCAGATTTATTTGAAAATAATTCTGAAAAACTTGTTAGAAAGTGTTTAAATAAGTTCTATTGTGTTATTCTATCATTTTTTTGGGCATTATTTATGCTCTAGGAACTTTAAAAATAGGTTTAAAATGAGATTTTAGCTCGGGGAAGCCGATGCTTGAAATCTAGAATTTTTTAGATTTTGACAGATCGGTAGGCCAAACTTGAACTTCTGTAGATCAGATTCATGAGCTCAGTAGGCCAAATTTGTATATTCGGCAAGCCAAACTCAAGTAGTTTGACAAGTCAGGTCCAATGGTCGGTAGGTCAAACTGTGGCAATTTGGCAGGCCCCACCAAGGAGTTCAGTAGGCCGATAGGGCCATGTAAAAATGACCGTTTTCACCGTTTAAAAACCTAAATAAAGGCCTTGAACTTGTAACATAATTTTTTGAATATTAGAGGCACACTAAGACACCATGAGTTAGTATAGCATTGTAGAGTACTCAAAAGTAGATATTGACATATTTAAATTACATTAAAGGTTGTTTGTGGTTCCATGGAGCTAACATATAGCAGGTCAGGACTGCAGTGTGAGTGCTATCATACTAGATAACAAGCTAGGACTATAAACCCTCTTTCTTTGTTAGCCATGATTAAAAAAAAAAAGATTTTTGGCCACAAAGTTTTCTAAAAATTTTTTCATGAAATAAATGAAATGAATTTATATAGTTATTTTCAGAATATGTTCATTATGAAATGATCATAATGAATAGAATAATGAATGCAAATGAGAATACTCAGTAAGATGAGACCTAAATAATGATATGATACTGGAAATATTGTAAACACCATTTGGAATGATATATACATGAGGGCATGATGCCATACTTAGAGATTTGGTCCTGTAGAGAGCGACCTTAGGCGCAGATCCCAAAACCTAGCTAGGCCACTACGGTGATGATTCTATTAGTTTACCCAAGATATAATAATAAGATCATATCCAGATGAAGAATGAACCAAATGGTAAGAATGAGATCAATAATATTGATTTACAATATTTTATAATCTTTGTGTTGATAATGAATTTCATATTAAAATTTAACATTTTTAATGCTCTAGTCCTACTGAGCATTCCGCTCATAGTTTTATTTGTTTTAAAACTTTGCCCCCCTCTAGGTGGATTACAGCGTAAGGCTGATTAGGACTCTACCGAACAGACGCGTGGACTGTTGGTTTTCTATTTTAAGGTTATTTACTTATTAAATCAAGGCATGTAATATTTTAATTGTTTTGTATTTGGATTCGGACTATTGTTGTATTTATTATGTCATTATTATTTAATTTTAACTGCCTTAATTTCGGAGCAATCTTTTTAAAAGTTTTAAAAACCTACCATATTTTTTTTTATGAATAAACTAATTAATTAATTGGCAAGTTTAACTAAATATTGCTTGATTAATTTAATTAATTTGTCACGTCACCACTATATCTGGGTCTGTGACAGATTGGTATCAGAGCCTTAGGTTTTGCACCTTGGGAATTGTGCATACATAGGTACAACAATGGAAAACCACTGATAGTCTAATTTTGTTTTCAAAATTGACAGAATGGAAACTAGGCGCCATCCAGCTGACACTAACGTCCCTGCAAATGAGGAAGGCATGATAGGAGCTATGTTTGCTACTTTTCAATAAATGGCAACAAGGACTTGGCCTGATGATTTTGAGGCAAGTCGCCAACATGAGTATTTTGAGGAGTTTCAGCATGTATCTATCCTGACTTTCAATGATAATAGGAACCCCCAAACAGTTGAGTGCTGGCTAGATTTGGTGGTGAAATATCTAGACACTCTTAGAGTACTAGTGGAATATCGCATTGAATTTGCAGCTTATAAACTGGAAGGTAGTGCTAACACCTAGTGGAAGCAAGCCAAGCGAATGGAATATAACAAGAACATAGAGTGGGACAGATTTGAAAAATTATTCTGTGAGCAATATTTTTCACAACAGCATAGAGATCATAAGATCACCAAATTTTATTGGTTGGAGCAAGGTGACATGACCGTATAGGAGTACGAGGCAAAGTTCACTAAATTGGCTAGAGTTGCTCCATCCGCTTTGGCTTCTGGACTGGAAAAATGTATTAAGTTTTAGGAAGGTTTTAAAGCATCCCACCGATGACAACTGGTTGCCTTGAAACTCTAAAATTATGGTGAGTTGGTCTCATCAGCTTTGTCAGTGGAAAGTGACAGTGTTACCTACTATAGAGAAAGGTGTGGACTTCAGGAGGGCCTCAACAGAACAATAGGAGAGGCAATAATAACAACTGTCAAGCTCAAGGGAGGAATCAACAAGGTAACACTAATAATGGGAGTAGTAGTTCTTTAGGCAATGGATGCAACAATCCTTACAACTTTTATTGTCACTACTACCAGTAGCTGGGACACATCAAGAGGAACTGCCCAATAAGAAGTGCTCGAGAAGGATCTCAGGTTAAAGAAGGAACAACCGTCAGCCTCAACCTCAGTCTCTTACTTAGCCTTAGTCTCAGAAAATCCCTCAGTTGTAGTTTCACTAGTTCTATCATCAGCAGATGCATTACCCAACGAAGTATATCAGTCATAGAATTTCTAGTGGAATGCCCCATAGTATCGAGCACCCAATATGACTAGTGTATAGTCTCCACCATTGTAACAATATCGGCTGACAAATCCAAGACTTAGTAATGTTAATAGAGGAAAAGGGAAAGCTCCAGCTTAAGTTCATACCATGACTTTGAGAGTTCTAATGCTCAAGGCAGCAATGCGGTAGTTGATGGTACGATCTTGGTTTCCTAATCTTTAACTCATGTTTTATTTGATACTAGTGCAACTTATTCTCTCATTTCGAGTTCATTTGTACATGCCTTGGGACTAGAAATAGGGGAATCTAATGAACCCTTGATAATTACCTCACCCTTGGGGTGAGTGTATGTAAGCTGTGGCGTCCAAGCCGAGTGTACTCCCTCAAGCCTCCATAGGACCCACCTTGTAGGGCTCCCAGACTTATGGCTCTTATTGGTAGACCATCCCTGTGTCACCCACTCATCCATAATGTCCCCTCTGGGGCCCTCTGGCCCCTTAGGGTTTTCTTTCGTATCCCTCGGGTTCAAACCTCAAACCTCCCTTAAGAGGTTCTTATTTTCTTCTCGAGTACCAATTGAGCACTACTCATCCGTACTATCCCCTCTAGGGCCCTCTGGCCCCTCAGGGCTTTTCTTTCGCGTCCCTCGGGTTCAAACCTCAAACTTCCCTTAGGAGGTTCTTATTTTCTTCTCGAGTACCAATTGAGCTAGTGTTCAATTGGTACTCTAGAAGGAAATAAGAACCTCTTAAGGGAGGTTTGAGGTTCGAACCCGAGGGACGCAAAAGAAAAACCTTGAGGGGCTAGATGGCCCCAGAGGGGACAACATGGATGAGTGGGCAGCATAGGGATGGTCTACCAATAAGAGCCATAAGTTTTGGGGCCCCGCAAGGTGGGTTCTATGGAGGCTTGAGGGAGTATTCCTGGGCCAAAAGCCACAATAAAACGTGCATTTTATTATGGCTTCCTACCCGAGCGTATTCCCTCAAGCCTCCATAAGACCCACCTTGCGGGGTCCCCTGGACTTACGGCTCTTATTGGTAGACCATCCCCGTGCCGCCCACTTATCCATCTTGTCCCCTTCGGGGCCCTCTGGCCCCTCAGGGTTTTCTTTCGCGTTCCTCAGGTTTGAACCTCAAACCTCCCTTAAGAGGTTCTTATTTCCATCTCAAGTATCAATTGAATTACTAGCTCAATTGGTACTCAAGATGGAAATAAGAACCTCTTAAGGGAGGTTTGAGGTTTGAACCCGAGGAACATGAAAGAAAACCCTAAGGGGCCAAAGTGCCCTAGAGGGGATAGTACAGATGAGTGGGTGGCACGGAATGGTCTACAATAAGAACCATAAGTCCGGGGGCCCTGCAAGGTGGGTCCTATAGAGGCTTGAGGGAGTACGCCCTGGCCGGACACCACATAAGCTGTATATGTAAAGCTTGTAAGATAATGATTGAGGGTGAGATTTTAAAAAGTGATTTAATTGTAATCCCCATGAGTTCCTATAATGTAATCTTAGGAATGGACTAGTTGTCCAAGTATAATGCCATTGTAGATTGTCACCATAGAAATGTAAGCCTAGTGATGGATAAGGGGACCATGATTACTTCCCAAGGTAATAAGGATCAAGTGATGAGTTAGTGATTCATGAAAACATGTCCCGCATGAAGAAATGTAGCGGTACCGGTGGTTGATGAGTTCGATGATGTCTTCCCCGATGAGTTACTTGGATTACCACCTCATTGAGAGATTGAGTTTGGTATTGAGATACCCCCAGGGACCACTCCAATGTTCATAGCACCGTACCAAATAACACCGGCAGAAATAAAGGTACTAAGGAAGTAACTTCAAGAACTTGGAAATAAAGGGTATATTTGAAATAGTACATCATCATGGGGTGCACTAGTTTTGTTTGCCAAGAAACATGATGGTACTCTCCAACTATGTATCGATTATTAGCAACTGAATCAGGTCATTGTGAAGAATAAGTATCTGTTGTCGAGAATTGATGAGTTATTTGATCAGTTAGGAGGTTCACGATAATTCTCAAAGATAGATTTGCATTCAAGATAGCATCAACTCAAGAGTAAAGAAGAAGATATTCCCAAGATTAGCTTTTAAGACTCGATATGGACATTTCTAGTTTTTGGTGATGCTATTTGGGTTGATAAATGCTCCTGCAGGTTTCATGGATTTGATGAATAGGATTTTTACGCCTTATTTAGATCAGTTTGTGATTGTGTTCATTGATAACATATTGATCTATTTTAATACCTATGAAGAGCATGAGCAATATCTGAGGATTGTGCTTCAGACTCTACGAGAGCATCAGCTATATGCCAAAAAGGAAAAGTGTGAATTTTAGTTGATCGAGGTTAAGTTTTTGGGATGAATCATCTCTGAGCAAGGTATTTCAATGGATCCTTCCAATATAAAAGCAATAGTGCAATGGGAATGACCAAGGAATGTGGCCAAGATCCATAATTTCTTAGGAAGGATTTCTCAAAGATAGTGGCTCCATTGACACGATTGATCAAGAAGAATGTTTAGTTTGAATGGGATGCAAAATGTGAATTTGCCTTCCAAAAGTTGAAGAACCAATTGACCACTGCTCCAGTACTAAGCATACCAAGTAGTGATGAGCCTTATGAAGTCTACACTGATGCATTAGGATAAGGACTCAGATGTATGTTGATGCAATGTTGATGAGTTATGGCTTATGAATCACGACAGTTGAGATCTCACAAGCAGAACTACCCCACTTATGATTTGGAGCTTGCAGTAGTAATTCATGCACTAAAGATTTGGAGGTGTTACTTGTATGGAACGACATTCTAGATTTTCTTTAATCACAAAAGCCTAAAGTATCTATTCACTTAGAAGGATCTGAATTTGAGGCAATAAAGAGGGATAGAATACATGGAAGACTATGATTTCACGCTGTAGTATCATCCTGGGAAAGCCAATGTGGTTGTAGACATGCTCAGCAGGAAGTCTTTAGGAATTCTCGCTTGTTTAGCACTAAAGGATTTGAAGAGAGATGCAATAGTAAGTGAATATGGGCTGTAGTATCATGAAGATTTCAATCAGGTTTCGGTAGATCATATAAATCTGCCCCAGTGCTTGTTCATATGGTAAAGTAGAATCAATGGTAGGATCAATATCTATAGGGATATGGACACAGATTCAGAATGGAGAGTAGTTTAAAGAATGGGAAATACATGCAGATGGGTTTGTATTTCAAGAAACATTTAGCAGTACCTACGATAGACGAGATGACAAAGGCAGCGATGGACGAAGCTCACAAATCTCGATTTGCTATTCATCTAGGAAACATAAAAATGTATCATGATTTGAAGAGGCATAAGAAAGGATGTCCTAGAGTATGTTGCTAGATGTGTGACTTGCCTTTAGGTGAAAGCTAAGTATCAGAAGCCCACTAGATAGTTTCAACCACTTCCTATTCTTAGGTGGAAATGGGAGCATTTTACGATAGATTTCCTCACCAACTTGCTAAGAATGGACCAAAAGCACGATGCAATTTGGGTCGTTGTTGACAGGTTGATGAAATTAGCACATTTCATACTTTTTAGCTTGACCTATTCGAGGAGAGTTCTTGGAGAACTATATCTGGAGAATATAGTGAGACTACATGGAGTTCCATTGTCCATTACTTCTGATAAAAATACCCAATTCAACACCAAGTATTGGAGGAGTTTATAGGAAGCCTTAGGCACGGATTTGAATTTAAGCATCACTTTTCATGCTCAAAGCGATAGGTAGTCTGAGCAAGTTATCAGATTCTTAAGGATATATTACGTGCTTGTGTATTGGATTTTGGCAGGAATTAGAAGAGACACCTATATATAGCAGAATTCGCATGCAACAACAATTACCAAGCAAGTATTGGTATGGCACCGTTCAAGGGACTCAATGGACAATTGTGTCGATTGCTAGTGTCTTCGACAGAACCAAAGGATAAGATCATTATTGGACCGGATGAGATTTATGAGAGCAATGAAAAGGTCACTGTGATTCGTAATTGGTTAAAAGCTATTCAGAGTAGGCAAAAGAGTTATGCAGATAAGAGACGCCGACCCTTGGAATTCAAAGTAGGTGACTTTGTTCTCTTAAAGGTTTCATTGCACAAAGGAATTTGGCATTTGGTGTAAGTGAAAAACTTGCACCGAGGTGCATAGGACCATTCGAGATTACTCATCGTGTTAGTGTGGTTGCATACTGGCTTAGCCTTACTCCCAAGCTTTCTCATATTCATAATTACCATGTGTCAATGCTTCAAAAATGTCCACCTAAGCCAAACAAGGTTGTCTCATTTCATGATGTACCGATCTAGAAAGACATGACCTACGAAGAGCTGCCAGTCCAGATTATTGATCAGAAGGTAAGAAGCTTATGATGTCATGATATACCCCTAGTGAAAGTTGCGTGGTAGCACCACTAAGCTGATGAGGCAACTTGGGAATTAGAGTCGATCACTACAAGAAATTATTGATTACATGACCTTTATTTCATGACCGTTTCCTAAAAACCGTCGTGGTAAGCTCAAAAATACGTGGCAAGTTACGCCCGTGAAAACGAAGACTGTCGTGGAATGGAGTGAAAATATCACAACAGTTTTCTAAAAAACCATCATGGAATACTGCAGATACCACGACGGTTTTTGGAGAAAACCATCGTGGTATCTCGAAGATACCATGACGGTTTTATGCAAAAACTGTCGTGGTATATAAGATACCACGATGGTTTTTAGAGAAAACCATCATGGTATCTTCGAGATACCATGACAGTTTTCAAAAACCGTCGTGGTATCTCCAATATTCCACGACGATTTTTCAAAAAACCATCATGGTATCTTCCACAACGGTTTTTTTAGAAAATCGATGTGGTAGCTTCCATATTACCTCTTTCCTAACCTCGGCATTCAAACACATTTCAGAAACACACTTTACAAATACAAACACAGACCCTTGCGAATCGGTCGTCGTCGTCTCTCTCCGCCTCCACACTCCTTAATCTTAGCTCAAATTATAAGTTTTTTTGTAGAAAGTGAGAAATAGTTGTTGATTGTGAAGTATAATTAATCTGAAATTAATAAACATTGACGATTTTGTTGTTTATTCCATGAAGTTGATAAATAGTTGTTGATTTTGTTGTTTATTCCGTGAAGTTTGTATTGTGGATCATGGGTATGATTTCTTCGTTTTATAATGAGTATGTGTGATGTTTTTTTTATGATGAGTGATGTTTTTTTTAATGATTAATTAATATATATAGGTGTGGGTATATATATAAATTGTGAAATTAATTTTAATTGAATATTTGCTATTTATTATTTTGATTTAGGAATTGCAAAATGGATAGGAAATGGATGTGGGATTTTTGATTGTCTAAAGAGTATGTGAATGGTGTGGAAGAGTTCTTGGATTTTGCCAAAAGTCATGCAAATGGTGATAAAATTTGATGTCCTTGTGTTCAATGTAGAAACCATAGATTGCATCCAATTACAATTGTTAGAGGACATTTATTTTGAAATAGAATTATAAG